>JBAIAA010000626.1:0-245582 GCA_037893245.1 Crossaster papposus
GTCTGTTTCTAGTCAGTATGTGGATTTCGCGTAGTAATATACAAGCTAACAGGTGAAATTAAAAATAGTTCCTGGACTAGAAATCACTTATTATTATATCAACGTCCACTGCGCTATCTAGATTTTTTTGTTTCTCATGCGCGAATTTGTATTACTGATTTATTTTGTGTGTTATTAATTATAACGAATTTTATTAAAAAGTAAATTGTGAAATAAATAATATCGTTGCTGTTTTCTATAAAACTTGTTTTTAGGCTTTCAGAAGACCGACTTGACACTTGATAAATTTGTTGAACAAGCCTAATTATTCAATTTATACAAGATTTCAAGATACATATCGCAAGTTTAAGTATGATAAATCTCATTTGCCAAAAATAACGAGCACTTCCCTTTTCATTAAAATGTTTGCCAAAATTTTGCTTTTCAAGCACGTGAGGGGCGCTGTTGTTGGTGATTATGTGGTTTTGGGAAGGATTTTAAAGGAAATCCTCGGTACAATGTGGCAAATTGTCAACATTAGGCATTTTAAAACGAATGTTTTCAACTTTTCCAGGGTACATTTTTGTATTTAATTCTTTAATGGAAAAGTGGGAATAAAATCAAGGGGAAAACAACAACCAAAAAACCCTTGTTTTTTAAATGTATTTTTTTGTTAAGAATTTTTGCTACCAACCCCCCCCCCCCCCCCCTCCCTTTTCAACTTTCCAGGGTACATTTTGTTGTATTTAATTTTTCCTTTTTAAAAGAAAAATTAGGATTATGATTTGTTGATAACACGGATGTATATAAATAAAATAATAAAAGCAGTATAAACCACGACTTATTGTTTTTATTATTATTGTGCACGCTGATCATAGATGTGCATTATAATTTTTGGGTCATTTGTTTTTTGATGGACCACATTCTTTAATGGAAAAGAAGGAACAAAATCAGGGGAAAAAACAACCAAAAAACCTTGTTTTTTAAATGTTTTTTTTGTTAAGAATTTTGTGCTCTACCCCCCCCTCCCCCCCCTGAAATGTTGACCCTATACTAATTGAAACCTTTGTCTTTAGTGTCCCATCCGAACACAAACATAATTGTTTTACCGGACCCGACCCGACCAGGCCCAAACCGACCCAACACAACCCAATTCTATAATGGTTTATTGATATATCCATCTGTTGCGGCGCAAGACCGAATTCAGTAATAACCGTAAATATATTTTAAAAGTCAAGAGTTAAACTTTTGTTAATATACTTTAAAAAGCCTCAAAAATACATCGAGATTGCAGTTTTGACTTGACTGTTACATTTCTACAAATAAAATGTTTGAGAACTGAGTAGTTTGTGTGTTACGCCTACATTCTTTGTCATGATTTCTTACTGAAAATAATTTTAAAGGGTAACATGCGATGAATGTTAACCAGGAACATAATTTACGCAATATTGCATTATCCACCACGCACTCTCTATAGATAATTGTGACCTAACGTACCCCCCCCCTAAAAATAATCCCTGCGAAACCACAACATTTCCGCAAACACAATGGCCACCACAAAGGAGGGGGTTCACACTCCGTCTCTTCTTGCTTCATATGAGATTGCAGACTCATTATGTGAAAGTATTCGATTTTTGTTGTAGACCAGTGTGCAGACTCCAAAAAAGCATAACAAATGTGTGTGTGTGTAGGGGGGGGGGGGGGGGGGGGGTTGAAATGGAACGCTATGGATCATTAAGGATTATATCAAACATAACGGGGACGGCAATATTCTACTGAGAAATTGGGGACAATAGGTCGTAAATCCTGAACAAGTTTGTTTTTAAACCCTCCGCGACGACCTATATACTTGTTTTTACTGTCGCGATTCTGATATTATAAACCACTTAATGACCCGAAGGGAGAGGGGAACAGTTGATTCCAGAATTAGGTCAATATGTGGTTTATGTTTATTGTATGGTCATTTAATCATATTCACCTTGATATTGTAAAAAAGGAGTGGAGGAACAACAAATTCAAATTTATTCCCGGCCAAAAGAGAGGTTATTTGCAAGAATGTATGATTGTAAGCGTCGCCAAAAAAACGCTAACCCTAACCCTATGTACCCCTACATTGATTAGTTGTTTGTGCCGGTGTGGGTGTTTTTCTCAAACAGCAAAACAAAGCGCCATCAAAAATGTGTATTTTTCTTATATAAGGTGCATGTTTTGTCAAAAATGGCCTTAAAAGTTGGAGAAATAATTATTGTATTTTTAGCCTGATAAAAATTATCACATTGGATAATTGTTTTTGTTAAAAACAATGTTTTTCCTGGGAAGCATTTTTCAAGGCGCTATTGGTGAACAAACGGGGTTATTATGTGGCTCCCAAAAATACAAACATTTTTTAAAAGAGGGCAATAAGGGCTATCCTTTTTCTCTGTCAACAAGTCTTAACAATTACATTCCAAGTTTATTTACCTGAAATTGTGTAGACGTAACACGTTCCTACATTTTTTTAAGAACTAGAATGTTTCGTAAAAGGCTCAATATGGGGGTTGAGCATAAACTTTTTAGGCTTTCAGAAGACCGACTTGAACTTGATAAATTTGTTTGAACAAGCCTAATTATTCAATTTATACAAGATTTCAAGATACATATCGCAAGTTTAAGTATGATAAATCCCATTTGCCGAAATAACGAGCACTTCTCTTTTCATCAAATTCTTGCCAAAATTTGCTTTTCACCACGAGAGGGCGCTGTTTGTTGGTGATTATGTGGTTTGGGAAGGATTTTAAAGGAAATCCTCGTACAATGTGGCAAATTGTCAACATTAGGCATTTTAAAAACGAATGTTTTCAACTTTCCAGGGTAATTAAATTTTTCCTTTTTAAAGAAAAATTAGGATTATGATTTATTTATAACACGAATGTATATAATAAAAGCAGTATAAACCACGACTTATTGTTTTTATTATTATTGTGCACGCTGATCATAGATGTGCATTATATTTTTTTTTGTCAATTTGTTTTTGAAGGACCACATTCTTTAATGGAAAAGTAGGAAAGAAATCAGGGAAAAAAACAACCAAAAAAACCTTGTTTTTTAAATGTTTTTTTTGGTTAGAATTTTTGCTACCCCCCCCCCCACCCCCCTGAAATGTTGACCTATACTAATGAAACCTTTGTCTTTAGTGTCCCCATCCGAAACAAAACAAATTGTGGACCGGACCCGACCCGACCAGGCCCAAACCGACCCAACCCAACCCAATTCTATAATGGTTTATTGATATATCCATCTGTTGCGGCGCAAGACCGAATTCAGTAATAACCGTAAATATATTTTAAAAGTCAAGAGTAAACTTTTGTTAATATACTTTAAAAAGCCTAAAAATACATCGAGATTGCAGTTTGATTGACTGTACATTTCTACAAATAAAATGTTTGAGAACTGAGTATTTGTGTTACGCCTACATTCTTTGTCATGATTTCTTACTGAAAATAATTTTAAAGGGTACATGCGATGAATGTTAACCAGGAACATAATTTACGCAAGATTGCATTATCCACCACGCACTCTCTATAGATAATTGTTACCTAACGTACCCCCCCCCCCCCCCTAAAAATAATCCCTGCGAAACCACAACATTCCGCAAACACAATGGCCACCACAAAGGAGGGGGTTCACACTCCGTCTCTTTCTTGCTTCATATGAGATTGCAGACTCATTATGTGAAAGTATTCGATTTTTGTTGTAGACCAGTGTGCAGACTCCAAAAAAGCATAACAAATGTGTGTGTGTGTGGGGGGGGGGGGGGGGGGGGGGTGAAATGGAACGCTATGGATCATTAAGGATTATATCAAACATAACGGGGACGGCAATATTCTACGTGAGAAATTGGGACAATAGGTCGTAAATCCTGAACAAGTTTGTTTTTAACCCTTCGCGACGACCTATATACTTGTTTTTACTGTGCGTCTGATATTATAACCACTTAATGACCCGAAGGGAGGGGGAACAGTTGATCCAGAATTAGGTCAGTATGTGGTTTATGTTTATTGTATGGTCATTTAATCATAAATTCACCTCGATATTGTAAAAAGGAGTGGAGAACAACAAATTCAAATTTATTCCCGCCAAAAGAGAGGTTATTTGCAAGAATGTATGATTGTAAGCGTCGCCAAAAACGCTAACCCTAACCCTATGTACCCCTACATTGATAGTTTGTGCCGGTGTGGGTGTTTTCTCAAACAGCAAAACAAAGCGCATCAAAAATGTGTATTTTTCTTATATAAGGGCATGTTTTGTCAAAAATGGCCTTAAAAGTTGGAGAAACTATTATTGTATTTTAGCCTGATAAAAATTATCACATTGGATAATTGTTTTTGTTAAAAACAATGTTTTCCTGGGAAGCATTTTTCAAGGCGCTATTGGTGAACAAACGGGGTTATTATGTGGCTCCCAAAAATACAAACATTTTTTAAAAGAGGGCAATAAGGGCTATCCTTTTTCTCTGTCAACAAGTCTTAACAATTACATTCCAAGTTTATTTACCTGAAATTGTGTAGACGTAACACGTTCCTACATTTTTTTAAGAACTAGAATGTTTCGTAAAAGGCTCAATATGGGGTTGAGCATAAACTTTTTAGGCTTTCAGAAGACCGACTTGAACTTGATAAATTTGTTGAACAAGCCTAATTATTCAATTTATACAAGATTTCAAGATACATATCGCAAGTTTAAGTATGATAAATCCCATTTGCCGAAATAACGAGCACTTCCCTTTTCATCAAATTCTTGCCAAAATTTGCTTTTCACCACGAGAGGGCGCTGTTTGTTGGTGATTATGTGGTTTGGGAAGGATTTTAAAGGAAATCCTCGTACAATGTGGCAAATTGTCAACATTAGGCATTTTAAAACGAATGTTTTCAACTTTCCAGGGTATTAAATTTTTCCTTTTTAAAGAAAAATTAGGATTATGATTTATTTATAACACGATGTATATAATAAAAGCAGTATAAACCACGACTTATTGTTTTTATTATTATTGTGCACGCTGATCATAGATGTGCATTATAATTTTTTTTGTCAATTTTTTTTTGAAGGACCACATTCTTTAATGGAAAAGTAGGAAAGAAATCAGGGAAAAACAACCAAAAAACCTTGTTTTTTAAATGTTTTTTTGGTTAGAATTTTTGCTACCCCCCCCCCCCCCCCTGAAATGTTGACCTATACTAATGAAACCTTTGTCTTTAGTGTCCCCATCCGAAACAAAACAAATTGTGGACCGGACCCGACCCGACCAGGCCCAAACCGACCCAACCCAACCCAATTCTATAATGGTTTATTGATATATCCATCTGTTGCGGCGCAAGACCGAATTCAGTAATAACCGTAAATATATTTTAAAAGTCAAGAGTAAACTTTTGTTAATATACTTTAAAAAGCCTAAAAATACCACGAGATTGCAGTTCGATTGACTGTAATCGCCAACATTTTGTTTTTACAAAACTGAAAATGCTAAAAAAAGGGCCTAACAAGTACAAGAAAAAAATATATATATAAGACGGACTTTATAAATAATGATGAATAGAATGGACGAAAATGCCGAAAATGCATTCTGCCATTTTTTTTTAAGGAAGAGTACTTTTTAAAACGTGGTGATTTGCGTTTCTATGAATGTTGACTAATTAACGTCAAAACTGCGGATAACGGTATAAAGCGCTACTTTCAATTGTGCGATTTGTGTGTGTGCTCTTGTATTGACCGGCAATCGTGGTCGTCGAACAAAAAAATGGGAGGCAAACAGATCATTCGAAAACGTTAGAGTACAAACAAAAGAGGAAAGACGGTCGGACAATGCCCCGTCCACGATTGCCGGTCTATACATGACACTGTGTATGTGACGATGTGTGTGTAATTAAAGGACAACACAACATAATAAACGTTTTAGATTTGTGTTGGAGGGGGGGCGGGGGGGGGGGGGGGTAGTTCAATGTCTCGAAAGATGGACTGTTCTCACGCAGGGCTATATATGGGGTACTTTGTCAACTCCATCATACCCATATGGGGTACAATGCCTTTGTGGGGTAAAAAATCGGTACCCCATAAAGATATTCTCTCAGTTTTCTTCACTGACCTTGAATAACCTCTAGAAATAAAAAAAACCATGATACCCCTTTAGGCGGTCTGATGGGGTGAACGTGTTGTTGTTTTATCACTGAATAAGGCTAGATGAGCTGCGCTAGTTACATGTTCACGCACAGTATAGCGCCCTCTTTTGTTGGCACAATACTGGTGCCCCATGGCAACATGTGGTGCTCACACAGATTACGCATACGGCGTGCACTGCAAATGTCTGCCTCGATGGCCATGACGGCAGTACCGGTAGTAAAGATTTCAGCATATTTTGGGCATGCTAAAGTGAAAAAAAAACTGAAAAAAACCCATAGGACAGGCTTATGACTTTTGGACATGGATCGACGAGGATATAAGCGGTAAGTTTACTGTTTTGGCACATTTTGTTGATTGCTATATGCTGCCTACAATAAATAAATAAATAAATGGCGTTACCGGCGGTAGGCGTAGAACTGTGCAGCGTTGTTGAAAAAAATGCCTACTACTACTACACTGAGAAATATACATGTATTCTCACAATCTAGCGATGATTTATCAATTTCACTGGCCACCTACAGGGACAGTACCTTTAGTTCATAACGATGATTTTGATGGTTGTCGGTCACTTCGGCCCATTTCCACTTCGGCCCATTTCCACTTCGCCCCATTGCCACTTCGCCCCGTCGCCACTTCGCCCCGTCGCCACTTTGCCCCGTCGCCACTTCGCCACTTCGCCCCGTCGCCACTTCGCCCCGTCGCCACTTCGCCCCATTGCCACTTCGCCCCATCGCCACTTCGCCCCATGCTGCGCGCGTCGGTCAGCATGAATTTTAAGAGGTTTTTACTTTCTATGAATTACGGATTCATTGGTGGCTGGTACATGTAATAATTATTATATGATATCATTGAAGGGCGGCGACCAATAAAAGGGAAAATGAGTCAAAAAAAAACCCCCAAACCATGCTCAAACAACTATCGGCCGTGCTTAAACTACCACATTAGTTTTATACATTTCAAGAAAAAAACAATAAATTAAAGTTTAAAGCTAGTGTAGCCCGGCCAGGAGGCCTACATAATACAAATTATTGTATATATATCTTTTTGTTTCGTAGGGTGTAAACCCCTACTGTCCGTGCTATGAAATTGTTACAGTATGTAAAGAGTATAGGTCCGATTATGAGTCGTAACTTGGTTTATAGTCTTGACATCAACATTTAGCGGGAACATCATTACACCACCACAAGTTTCAAAGTCATTTCAAACAGCCGAAACAGCTAGTTTATTTATTTATTTATTTTTTTTTGGCACGGGGCGAAGTGGAAATGGGGCGAAGTGACTGTAAAGCATTTTGATCATTTTGATGAGGTACCTTCTGCAGCAAGGCCCTTAGAAAAATCCACCATAGTTTTACTACTGTAAAACTATAGTTTTACTGCATTACATAAAGTTTTACTGTAGTAATTAAAGTAAAAGTAAAGTTTCTCCTAAAGTAAAGTTACTATAGTTTTACTACAATAAAAACACAAGTCAAACTATAGTGAATCTGCAGTATTTTGGAAGTAATACTATAGTATTTATATTCATAGTTTACTGTAGATTCACTTTAACTTTACTGCAATGAAAACTGCAGTAATACTGCAGTATCATTGTAGTAAAACAATGGTAATATGTTTGTTAATACTATAACTTTACTGCAATGAAAACTGCAGTAATACTACAGTATCATTGAGAAAATATTTTGGGGATAACATGACAAAAACTTACTAGAGACTGAGCGAGCGGGAATAGCCGGTTAGCGGTGTACAGCCGAAGCTCCACCCCAGTCTGTCTTTCCTTGGTTTACGCTGATTGGTCGAGATTGTAAACGAAATGTAAACAAAATGTAAACATCGTTTGGTGAGAATTTCGCTCAGTCTCTGGTAAGTTTTTGTCATGTTATCCCCAAAATATTTTCTCAATGATGTTTAGAGTGTTATGAGCGGAGTCATTACACATTGCAGATCAAATCTGTGTTCTTGAAATGTGTGTCATGATCTTTAAAAGTGGTTAAAATCCGGCAAATCTGGTGACTAGTCTGGCAAAAATGGTCGAAATTGCAACTTCTACAATTTTGTACACTAGTTGTCTCGTAACCCTCCGGTCTTCGACCGTCGATGGAGGGTTACGATTATCGCAACTAGGCCAAAACGTGAATGTACCCAGTGTAATCACAACTGGAACATTCAAACAATCTAGTATATTGTTGTGTCACCCTTTTGATTGGCTTGCTGCTGGGTACATTTGTTGCTTTAGTACAATTATATGGCTGTCTATCGTTCTAAATATTGCATAAGGTAAATTTGTCAAAATTACTTAGGTTTTATACTAGGCCCATTATTAATATTAGACCTACATGTAGTACAAGTACTAGTAGCTTAGTAATACAGACGTTTTCCTAGTTCCAGATCGCAAAATAAATTTAGGCAGTTTTCGGCAAGTCTAATCCTCGAAATTCAAATGAAATAGGTTTAGTAGTTTACCTTAAGTAATGGAGAAACTACAGTTTTTGTTTCAATATTTATGCTCTTCTAATTAATTTGAAAATATGACGTCAAATATACCGACATCACTTTTTCTAGTTGCGGAATTAGTTTAACCAATTCCGGATCGGGTAAAAAACTGCTTCGTACATGAAAAATAATCACGCTAGAACCAACCAGAATCAAGCCTATATTTCTGATAAAGTATTCATTAATTTTATACAGTTTAAAATAAATTTTAAATACTTCCACTTCCAATAAAGTTTAAAAAGAAGACTTGCAAAGGAAATGTTTTTAAATGTTTTGTCCGTGTACGTGTGGCGCGCGGCAACGAGCCGATAAACTTTGACCCACAGAACACGTCATATGAAATCGCTTGCGCACGTGTAGTTGATGCATGTGTTTTACGCGCGATCCGGAACTAGGAAAAGATATACTTTTTTGTACGTTCAGTCTTTGGCAGATTTTTTAATACTGGAGACTTTTAGACTTATTTTTTTAACAAATAATCGATGCATGAGTTTTATACAACTGTAGACTACAAAAAGGCATAAATGAAATCAAACGTTTTGAGTGACATGTCGCAGAATATTTGTTCGTGGTTTTGCGGCTCCCGTGATTTCTACAAACCGTTCAAACATGTACGAGTCGAAAATCTGGCCAAAATATATTTTATGGATAATTTATTGAAAAGATATTTATGTATCAAGAAGCTTGTATGTTTCTTTTAAAAATGCACTTCATCTAAATTAATAGTATTGGAGACCAAGCCATAAGAGGTAGGTTTTTATTTAAAGCAATCCGGAACTACATGTAGGAAGCAATCCGGAACTAGAAAAACAACTGTAGTACTAGTACTGTACATCCCAGTTGTTTTCCTAGTTCCGGATTTTGCAGAAAACCACGGGAGCCGAAAACCCCCCCCCCAAAAAAAAAATTCTGCGACATGTCACTCACGTTTGATTTGAATTAGGCCTTTTTGTAGTAACTCATGCATCGATTATTTGTTGAGTAAAAATAAGTCTAAAAGTCTCCAGTATTAACAAATCTGCCAAAGACTGAACGTATATTTTTTTCTAGTTCCGGTTTGCGCGTAAAATACATGCATCAACTACACGCGCGCAAGTGATTTCATATGACGTTTTTAATTCTGTGACGTGGGTCAAAGTTTATCGGCTCGTTGCCGCGTCACACACGGCACGGTCGCGCGCGCCACATGGCCAAAACATTTCCTTGCAAGTTCTCTTTTTAAACTTTATTGGAAGTAGAAGTATTTGAAATGTATTTTTAACTGTATTTATATAAATTGATTAATACTTTATCAGAAATATAGGCTTGATTCGGGTTGGTTCTAGCGTAATTATTTTTCATGTATGAAGCAGTTTTTTTAACCCGATCCAGAATTGGTTAAACCGATCCGCAACTAGGAAAAGTAATGTCGGTACTTCAGACGTCGTATTTTCAAAATAAGAATATCGAAACAAAAACTGTAGTTTCTCCATCACTCAAGGTAAGCTACTAAACCTATTTCATTTGAATTTAGAGAAGTAGACTTGCCGAAAACAGCCTGAATATTGTTTGCGATCCAGAACTAGGAAAACGTCTGTATCACTGTACATTTACCTACAGTACATGTACCGGTAGTACTACGGTAGTAGGCCTACCAAAATGTTTTTTCGCACAATGCATGGTTTCTCGACTCCTGAATTTGACTTTTCTGCCCAAGAGAACCACACTAATTTCTGACAATTTTGCACCTTATGACATCTAGGCCTATGACAAGCTTACGAGGTTAGGGCCTACTGATTTTTTTTTATGTGAACTTTACGTTGAAAATTCTGTGAAATTACATCATTTTTTTTGAAGTTTTGATGTTCCAAAGGGAGTCAATTTATTTCAAACGACAATTTGAATGCTATCCGATACATCAACAAGAAACCAGAAATTCCCCCCCCCCCCCAGCTACGCCACTGTAGCTTAAGTTATTTGAAATTTGAGAATATCGTTTAACTTTTGAAATCTTAGAAACAACTAAAATGCTTTGGAAATTACAGAGTTCATCCTGGTGGATCAACAAGGAAAACTCGCAAGTCTGCTCAAAGTGGTGCAGTGAACCCAATTGATGTTGCTACAACATCAAAACGGACTGGGAGGGACCTGCAGAAGTTTGTCGTGCGGAAACAGTTTCTAAAGGTAAGACATATTGCACATTGGTTTTTGTATAAAATAGTATTTGTTGCATGAATTTTAAAGCGAATGCTCATTTTATAAGGTTTAGGGAAGTACATGTATGTTAGTATTGTTTGTTTGGTGTTTGAAACTTTATCCTGAAATCTTTGATTCCAGTCTTTGCTGGCCATAAGATAGAAGTCCAAAACGATTCATTATTAGGTCGTGGATGAATACACTGTACTTCAAATGTACTTGTTCAGCTGATATTTCTGTAGAACATTGAGTTGACGCAATTCAATTTACAGATTTTGTGAAATTTCAACAATGTTCGATAGTATATATTCACAGTTCTGATCAAGTTGCACATTTTGAACAGTTTTAAATGGAACAATTCTATTTTCGGTGACTACAATTTAACTACAGAATTTGTTCACTTTTTGCCATGTCAACAGAAAGAGGTGTGTTTGCAACTGAAAACATCAACAAGGGGGAATTTCTGTTCATTTATGATGGTGACTTGATATCAGGGGAAGAGGGAAGGCGAAGAGAGAAGGAAGAAAGCTCATGTTTTAGATTTTTTGTCACCACTCCACGCACTTCACACACTGCAATATCTAGGATGGTAAGTTTAATTTTATTTCTACTTCTATCCTAGGGAATACTGTGTTACCGGTATACGTGTACATGTTATTATTATTGAAAACTAAAACAGACTTGTAACTGTTAGGAGGTGGGGGTGTTAAAAATGGCCCGGTATGTGAAGCACAAACTGCCAAATAGTACAAAACCAACCAACCCCACACTGGTTACCATGTGGGGTACTTGTTCAAATACGGTAATAACAGTCAAATATTGTGTGCTACATGTAAATGGTTCCCACAACCAACCAACCAACCCCACACTGGTTGCCATGTGGGGTACTTGTTCAAATACGGTAATAACAGTCAAATATTGTGTGCTACATGTAAATGGTTCCCACAACCAACCAACCAACCCCACACTGGTTGCCATGTGGGGTACTTGTTCAAATACGGTAATAACAGTCAAATATTGTGTGCTACATGTAAATGGTTCCCACAACCAACCAACCAACCCCACACTGGTTGCCATGTGGGGTACTTGTTCAAATACGGTAATAACAGTCAAATATTGTGTGCTACATGTAAATGGTTCCCACAACCAACCAACCAACCCCACACTGGTTACCATGTGGGGTACTTGTTCAAATACGGTAATAACAGTCAAATATTGTGTGCTACATGTAAATGGTTCCCACAACCAACCAATCCCACACTGGTTGCCATGTGGGGTATGGTAATCAAATGTGCAAATGTACATGGCTTGTGCAAATTTATGTATGGCTTGTGCAAATGTACACGACTGTTAAACAACCCTTTTGTATCACTACCGGTATGTGATTCCATTTAAAACGGATAAGTTGTTTTCCCCATTTTTTATTATTCAAGTGTGGATTCAACCAGAGAACCTGATGGGGAAGGACTGATCTTAGGGAGGCTAGTCAACCATGGAACTAAACGACTGCAGAATGCACATGTGAAGGTGCTTCTAATCGACACACAGCAAACACTCTGCGTGTTTGCCCTGCGCAATATATCTCCTGGACAAGAAATCCTGTATGATTATGGGATTTCTGAAAAAGATCTCCCATGGAACCAGCTGCTGGTAAACACAAACATTTCTGTTTTTACCCCTGAAATTTTCATTATAGAAAATACTGATTGCAATGAAAAGGACGAGTGACCTTTTGAGTTGTTACGGTAGTTGTATACAAATTAACATGAATTTAATCAAATAGGGAATAAGTTCATGGATCCATATGTTGTCATGTGCATGATCAATATTGCAGGACCACTCCCAGAGACCATCAGTCTGTATTATTATTAATATAAAGCACCATGAGCACTTTTGGATAGATACTGGTGCTACAGTACATGTATGTTCATTATTATTCCATGTATAAATTGTCGTTGTTAACATCATCATTTTTATCACAGTCATCGTCATTACCATTGTCAATATCATCATCATCATTGCTATCACCACTATCAGCACGGTGTTTGTGGTGGAGCAGATGCACCACTACAACCACTGTCGTAATCAAACACCATCCACACTTATCATCAATTTTTACACGAGTCCTAGTGTAATTCATCTAATGAAAATAATTGTGTTTCAGCCTGACACTAATGCTACTGGTGACTCTGCAGCTGATGGCCAGATGAAATGCCCTACTGGCAATCCTGTCGTATGGCTCTCGACGACAGGCCCATCTAGTTTAAATGCTGCTCCTGGGGGGTGACGTTCTGAGGTGTGGACTGTTGGGGAATATACTGCTGGGTACCAGACTGCTGGTAGCCAAACTGCTGACGGCCAGACTCCTGAGAAGCAAACTGCTGAGGACTGTACCTTTGGGGTCCAGACTGCCAGGGAGTGAACTGTTGGGCTCCAGTGTTGAGTCTGGTTGGTTGCCTCGGTCTGCCACCTGATCGTGGCTTCTGTGGATGTGGGCAAAAGCGGCAGATGTGTCCTATGGATCCGCAGTTGTAGCATTGACGGGTGCTCTGGTTACTTTTCTGACTGTGTGGCCCCTCACCAATCGCCTTGATTAGAGTGTCTATCTGCTGTTGCTGTTTCTGCAGCTGCTCTCCTTGCTTCTCCAGTAGTGACTTTATACTATTGGCACCCTCCACGACCTTGACTTCGTGTGCAGATGCCTCCTTCTGGCGATAGACTGTACTGTCTCCCAACCACTCAATGGCCCGATCTCGCATGTCAAAAAATCTGAGGCTCGGTGACTCAATGTTGAGCCTGCGCAGCTCCCGTCGGAGACCTTCATCTCTCACTGCCTCTGCAAGCCGTCCTTTCAGTGTCTTCTCCCTCACTGCTTGGAATGACTCGTCGAGCTTCTCAATGCGATTGAACAGTTTGACTAACTCAAGTGAACATGTAAGGAGGTCCTCGTTGGGCCCTTGGTGGTAGGCGAAAAACCGTTGTTGAAGCTGTGGAAGTGTATTGCCATCCCCAAACACCTTTAGCAGAACTCGGAAGATTTCGTCTTGATTTCCGGTCACCACCTTCGGCTCGATCCATTACCAGCGGTCATCCCCCAACCCGGTCATTACCACGCAGTATTAACCGGTTCCTCGCACTGTTATTACCTAAGTATACCTACAAGGTTTTCAAAGCAAGACGAACAACTACACAATGTACATTTTACATTTATTTGTTTTCAATGGTTGTAGAATAGATCCCTTAGTTGACCTCTGGGGGCACACTTCTGGACCCCTCAACTAGGACAATTAGCGTGTAAAACTCATAGTTAAACAAATTACTTAGAGGCATGAGTATAAAGTTCGGGTGAGTAATTGAACACGCTATATTTATTCCTCTTTTCTAAATACAGAATATCTCTTGGATGTCTTGTCGGTGCTGTGCGTCTTGTCGGTGATTACATCTTGTCGGTGATTAGTATGACCCAACTAGCCCAGTATTAAATTCGCATTGTCAGTCGTAATGCAATGAAGACATTGTCCAACCTGGGGCCAATTTCTCGGAGCTGCCAAGCACAACAATTTGCTTAGCACAAAAAAGTCTTGCTCATTAAAAACAGACAAAATTTTACGTGTTTTTCATGATAAGCAAAAGAACTGTTGATTATCAATGAAAAACAATAAAGATCACGTGAAAATTTGGTCTGTAACCTTGTTTTTGCCAAGGACATTTTCATGCAAATTTGTGTGCTTAGCAGCTCCAATAAATCGGCCCCTTGGCTTGAATTATCAGGAATGAGTTGATTTGGGGGTTGTATTTCAAGTATTTTATAGTAAATATTGTTTAACTGACCTGTCTTTAAAATAGTTTTACAATAATAGATGCTGAGAAAAGCAAGAAAAACGGCATTCGTTTTCAACAAGATATTATTAGTATTTTTTATTTTATTTGTTTTCTGAACAATTACAGGATATCTGATGGCAAGTAATGCGATCATTTAGCTGGATGCCTACAATCATTATTTACTTATATAAAGTAAGATAGTAGTACTACTCTTCTAAAAAAAATCGACAGTAACGATTTTTGATATCTGCAAATGGTCAGGAATGACCTTTAACCTGGCCTGGGTTCCATGCGTGGAGCAATGAATAAACTAGTTTATTGCTCCATGAAGAAGACGAAGCAAAAGTTGCGAAAACCGCTCGGGTCTGACTCTCGGTCTCGGAGGGCTAGTCTCGAGATTACCCTCGAGATCTGTCGAGACAACAGGAATTAACGTATAGTGCGCGATCGATAAGCGGCACACAAATAGTCTTTATTCTAAACATAAACGACATTGTAATTGCAAGTTTTCATGCTGAAGAATCCGTTTGAAGTTGGAACGGGAGACCAATAATATGCGGCTTGTATATTCGTAGTATTATATCTTTCATTATAACAAAAGTTCAAGGTGTATAGGAGTCTTCATTGTAAGGAATTAAAAAAGATGACTCAATTAAATACCACAACAAAGTTTATCTAAACTTTATTTACATGGGATAACAATATACAACAATGCATAGTTAATTGGCTCCAGTGGAAAAGAAAAAGAATTAAAGTTGAAGTTGAAGCAGTTGGTTTTGTGTCATTCTCATGTTATTAACGAATACTAGTTGACTAAATCTTTTACTCCTTGAATTTAAAATAAACTTATCACCAAAATAAACCAAAACCTACATCTAAATTTGCAGGTTATGTCAAACCACCCCCCCCCCCCAAAAAAAATAAAATATATATATATATAAAACATGGTGACTATATAATGAATTTTTAAAAAAAGGATGATGCTCAGCAACAACGTGCAGGCCGTTGAAAATCAAGGGATGGTACATGTACCTACAAACTCGAATAACTTCAAAAAGTATGGCTCAAAAAAAGGAAGTCGGACGTTGCCGATATCAAAGCCTCTCTTGCTTTAAATTATGTCATCAATGGCATATCCAGGACATAATGGAGGATTATGTTGGCAGTCGGCAGAGTGTTCAGGTCAACGGAATGTTACTTTTGACCAACCCCACTCTGGTAATGTTGTACCAACAGAACTTTCCAGAATCAAATGACAAGTGTGGACGCGTACTGAAAGACTGTTCGTAACAAAAAAGGCAGAGCAATGATTAAATCTGGGACAAATATCGTAATTATCGCCTCGATCAATCAAAATTAACAAATTTGAAGGAAATTCTTGTTATTATTTTAAGAATATTTGTTACATAGAGTGGGTACAACATTTCTTTTGGAGGATTAAGGACTGTCAAGAGTTAATTAATAAACAGGCAATTTCTAAAATTTGATTCAATTCAAGTTTATTCAACGTTTAAAAAATAAAGATTTAAAAACACTGGGTTAAACCATGGAGCTCTCTCCATAGCTCCATGGTTAAACATGACTAAATTCTTGATCAACAACATAGTGAACAGGACTGTAAATTACTGCTCAACCACATAGTGAGTATTTGGGCAATTTTAAACAATTTAAGAAAAGGGGCCAATTTGAGATGTTTCACCAATAAAGCCTTTCATAAAAATAGCATATATAAACAGGTATAATAATAACTCGTTTGCAATGATCAAAAAACTAAATAGGATTTTTTTTGTTTAATATACAAAAACTATCATATAGTACGAGCCAGTATCTGAGGTCAAATAGTTCAGGTCGAACCACATAATAACCCCAACCACATAATTGACAAAACCACATAATGAACTAAAATATTTGCTCAAACCACATAATGACCACTAAAGTGGTCATTATGTGGTGGAATGGGGAAAAGGATCAACCACATAATGAAACGGTTTGTGCACGACTATATGGAAGGATCATTCCCTCCCCTCCCCACCTCCCCTCCCCAACTCCCCTCCCCAACTCCCCTCCCCAACTCCCCTCCCCAACACACACGAGCCAATAGTCTTATGCGATGCGTCTTCCATAAGAAACTCTTTCAAGCAGAAAACAAACACGCACACACACAAAAACCAAGTACATTGTAGCGCTACAAAACCTGCAAATCTCATGCACGTTTTGAACTTGTACTTTTTGCTGACTGAGCTGAAAGACAAATTCAGAAAATGACAAATACTTCAGATATGCAGAGCTGTATCTATAGCATAATACAGCCTAATCACCAACACGTTGGGACATCCTCAGCACCAGTGATGACAGATAGAAGGATGCAATTCATGAATTAGTGCCCAAGTCTGACACACTGGCTCATAACTGTTGTAATTGGCTTTTCATCATGGGCTTAATGAGCATATGACATTTTATTGTTGGGCAAATGCGATTCCTAGCCGAACATTCATTTATTTTTTTATTTTTTTGGGGGGGGGTTATGAATGGATTTTGAGGAGAAAATTGACGTCGAGGGACTAGCTGTTACATGTATGTAGTGACAGCGAATAATGTGTCACCGACCAATATGTGTGTAGTGACACACAAATTGCACTGATACATTATCGGTTATGGTGATACAGTAACAGCAAAATTGGACTCTACCTTGACTACACTCTTAGTCAATTTTGGTTATATTATCGGTTATAGCACTGATAATGTAATGACCTTTTACCAATAGCGTAGTATATTTCACTACAGTAAATTTGTTGTTACATCGGAGACTATTGTTACAGAGATGGTTATTGTAGCTGCTTTGCACCAAAATGGCAACACTGAGCTGTATACTCCCCAGGGAGCTGAGATGAATGTGGGCCCAATGATGGGGGTAATAATGTGAAAGCACCTTGAGTACCAGTCTTAATAGATACGTGTGCTATATAAGAACTGTCTATTATTATTATTATTATTATTATTATTCATGGGTCGTGCATACTAACAGTAGGCCTATGCCCGGTACATCATAAAATAGTGCAGTGCCCGTTCAAAATGTGCCAATTTGGAATGTGCAAATTTCTTTTGCAAGTTTAATTCTAAGTGTTAAAAGTAGGGCCTAGTGAAAAGGATAGTGCCCTCAAGCAATATACATGTACAGTGGAACCGAATGAGGGGAACAATAGCTGTAGTCCTAGCTCTAGAAGCACATTTGGGTACAGCCCCACTGTTTAATGCTGCAGCTGTTCCATTTGGTAGCAACTCAAGCCCATTAAAGGTGTCTGGCATTAGGAGACATAGGGGGGAAAGCTACAAATCATATTTAATGGCAAGCATGTTTGAGACTATCAAAGAACTGGGTGGGTTTCAGGATTTTTATGAGCTTCATTTGTGTGAAACTGAGAACTGACAAAATTTGTTTTCAACAAGAAAAGCATAGAGAAAGGAAGAAAAGGGAGAAGGGGTTTAGAAAAAGAATGTGTAGAGTAAGTTTCTTTGTCAACCAGTTACTTGTGACTGGCTTTAGGAAACGACTTGTGACTGGACTTGTGAATAGTCTCAGGAAAGGACTTGTGAAAGAACTCAAAACAACCCCGAGAGTACAACAAAATACTACTCAATTCTTAACCAGTTCGCACCGGATGACGTATATAAACGCAAAGTTTTCCTCAAATTCAAAACGGATGACGCATAAACACGCCAAGTTCAAGTTCGGAAATGTCTGTCAGCAGCGAGCAAGGCCGGAAATGCGTGGGTGTGCTTCCCGGCACTATCGGCCTAAACCTGCTTCGGATCGAGTTTCGTTAAAAATAATCCCACCCCTCGGCTCGGTGATGTTAAAATAATCCCGGCGCAAACTGGTTAACCAGTTCGCGCCGGGATTATTTTAACATCGCCAAGCCCACGGGCGGGATTATTTTTAACGAAACTCGATCCGAAGCGGGTTCAGGCTGATAGTGCCGGGAAGCACACCCACGCATTTCCGGCCTTGCTCGCTGCTGACATACATTTCCGAACTTGAACTTGGCGTGTTTATGCGTCATCCGTTTTGAATTTGGGGAATTTTTTGCGTTTATATACGTCATCCGGCGCGAACTGGTTAAGAGTACTACGGTATAGACCATGTGCCCTCCGTTTACATCTATATTCAAATGTGCCTGTCAATATGCGCACGCATCGTGTTTTACATAAATTTGGTTAAGAGGCGACATCAGAGGTCACATAATTCAAAAGTGGTTTGACCTGTGGCGTCACTCCTCAACCAAATTGTATGCAAAACACGATGTGTGCGCATATTGCCGGGCACATTTGAATACAGATGTAAACCTGTGACGTCAGAGGGCACATCGTCTATACTGCAGTTTACTCAAGTAGTATTTTGCAGTATTGGGCGTTGTTACTTAGGATTAATAAGTGTATGGAGTCTGGGTTGACTACCTCCAATGTATACAAGTGAAAAGTAACAAGGTGAAACAAATTTTAGATATTCGGTTCCAAAACAATTTGATGGCAATCGCAAAAAAAAGAGAAAATAAAAACTACTGCCCGACAACGGTATTGTAAGAAAAATATGTTATAATGCCCGCAAACTCTTATTTTGACTTTTGCCCAGTTCTGTCTCATTTTAGCCAGAACGCCCAGAGTTGTATCCGAGTCCCTGCAAGTCCGTCAGTCTCAAGTAAAGTCACTAGCTATTTAAATATACTGTTATAAACAAGAGCATTCCTGGGTCATTGTTCAACAACTTGCGACTGGCTTTATGAAAGGACTTGCAGGGACTTGAATACAACTCTGAGAACGCCTCGCATAATTATGTACTGTAAGAGGGCCTTGCTATAGACAGATACACACACCTAAAGTCTGTAGCTAGAAATGTCAGGACCCGGGTGTTGATTTTAAGCTATCGTTTTTCAGCCTGAAATTGCACAAGGCTGCGGGCCGTTTCAACGTGCCACCTCAGCTGTCATTTTAATAGCTCCAAGCGCTAGACATTTCTCCTTCTCCGCATCCCCCCTCCCAACCCTCTCTACATCTTTCCTATATATCTTCATTGTTTCTCTCCAAGTATTATTTGGACTTGCAAATGTCCGAAACCTGGAGAAATGATGGAGTGGTTGGTCGCAAGTATTGCCGCTGCACAATACACACACACAGGCCATTTTCACGTACCTGTACGTGTACCGATAGGTAGCTGATGGGTCTTGAAAGCTTTCAAATGGCGAAGAGGATGTTTTCGCAGGGCCGGGGCAAGTTTGGCCTATGGGCCAAGGAAGCGGTTTTTTTTTATGGATGCAGTTTTGTTACAGGCTATGGTAACAGGCTTCTTTCTGCTTAAGACGGCGAGTGGACTAAAGCTATCCTTGGGCCATTTGTATAAATTTGCTTGCGATAAAAAATAGCAGAGCTATTGGTAATTGTACGAGTCTGATAACAATTAACATCACGTGTACAGTATTTTGAAATTTAAATTCAATACTGATCCTCTTAAATTTGACCAATAAAACAGAGTTCATAACAGAACAAACGTACATGTATCTAATTATGTATACATCATACATCATGTCTTTACTGACCCCAATTTTCGTACCTGCTTCATACCGAAAAATCCTGCTTACCAGTAATACTCTATTATCCAGTTCGCGCCGGGATTATTTTAACATCGCCGAACCGACTGGCGGGATTATTTTTAACGAAACTCGATCCGAAGCGGGTTCAGGCTGATAGTGCCGGGAAGCACACCCATGCATTTCCGGCCTTGCGCGCTGCTGACATACATTTCCGAACTTGAACTTGGCGTGTTTATGCGTCATCCGTTTTAAATTGGGGGAAATTTTTGCGTTTATATACGTCATCCGGCGCGAACTGGTTTAGTCCTAGGCATTTCACAGTACACTATTACTAACAAAATACTAATATGCCAGTGTAGTAAGAGTACTGCATACTGCAATTTACTCAAGTAGTATTTAGTTGGGGGACATTAGGGTTACATGTACCGTACATGTATGTAGCAGAAAATCCCATGCTCACAATAAGCATACATGTGCATTATGTTAGTGCCGTTTATTTTCGAGAGATTTAGTATATTGGATTATCTGAAAATGCCCTTGAATGAATTTTTTAATTTATATTTACACACACTATTTGCAGCTGCCTTTTAAATATATATTTTAGCAATATATATTTTGGGTCGCTGGAAAGTTTTGCAGAAAAGTAATTCACCAAAATAACAGAATTCATAAAACAAAAATGAGGCACCAATAAAAAAAAGTGTTACGACTGACAATAAAAAGTGCAACTTTATGGTTAAAATAACATTACAGGGATTCCGTGCTTAGTAATAGTAATAACATCATTTTTCTGCTAGAGGTGTTACCATAGCTCAGAATGGCATCTAATTACAGAATGTCTAGTGGTTAGCAGAGCCATGAAATTGGGCCCAGTTCTTACTGTCTTGGGTCACATAATAAAGAGGTTCCAGGGCTGCACTTTGATTTAGTTTCCTCCAATTTCCAATCCCATGTCCCTCGAGTTCCAGTTTTTCGTGCTCCTCCATCCAAACTATCCCTGGCATTTGGCACCGGAGGAGCTCCACTCTAAAGTAACCTGCACAAACCACATTTTTTCTCCACCAAGAATCCAATTCTCCTCTAGGGTACAATTCTTTTAAATGGACTCATCATTGGCTGTAATAAAGAGCCAGCCCGGCCCCACTGGGGGGGAAGGGGAGTATAGAGTTGGACTGTACAGTACAGCAAAGGCTCAATTCAAGCAATTAGCCGCAGTTCATTTCTTGGGAAGACTGTAGGGTCCACATAGGGCAGGTTTGGCTGCCCATCACGGCAAGTCACTTTTGCTGCCTTAATTGCCCTAGCTTACGAGGTCCGTCATTTCTGATTATTCAATCCGTGATTTCATTTAATCGTTTAATAATATAAAAATTGTTTTGGGGGTTTTACAGGTACATGTACGTACATAGATTGATGGAGCAATGGAAGAATTAGCCACGACAATTTATAGCGGTACAAAAGATATATGGTTAAATGTACTTTTAACCTATTCCTACTTTAAAGGTGCTTAAAGGTAGGATACACCATTGGTAATTGCTTGAATCAGCATGAATGGGTGCAGGCTTTGGGGAGTTGCATTTTATACGTTTAACCGACCTGTCGGAAGTTTTACAATCATTGATGCTGAGAAAAGCACGAAAAACAGCGTTTTCGGAATAATTACAGGATATATAGCGCAATCATTTGGCTGGATGTCTAGAATCATTATTTACTTTCAGATGAGTAGGATATTTCTTAAAGAGCACCTCTAAGTAAAAATCGTTTTCACTGATTTTACATGTTGAAATAAATATGGAAGGATCCAAACCGAATGCAATATCATTAGTCTTTATAGCCCGCCTAAAAATAGTTTAAAAGGACGTTTTTTCTGTTTTTCATGCCAAGATGCGAATTCTTAAAAACGTAAAGGTCACGCTTTTGTTTTGATGCGTCATTGAGGGGAAAACAAAGAAATTGAGGAGAAACCCAAACATGCACACGCACGCACAACACACGCATGTTGTACATGTACGTTGCCCGGCCCTAGCTGCACACAACTTGCCATTCTTTGCGTGCACGTGGAGGTCAATTCACTCAAGAATACAAGCCAGGGAACAGTAAGAAAACAACTTTGTCTTGGTACTCACGAATTTATAATTCTCACCGAGGATTTGTAGGTACAAAAGTCTTCCATTCAGCACTTTGAATGAAAGTCGAACACGGGCTTTTATATTTGATATTTGATATTTGTTTTTAATACGGGGTGTTAAATGCGTATTGGAATTTGAATTGTGTATTTATTTTGTAGTGCAATAAGTGCAATTTTTTTAACAGTAATGCAATGTTTATCGTATTTTATCATAATAGAAATCTATTTTTATATTGTATATATTTGTTTATAAGGCTTTAGGGTCATACACTGTATGCATTTAAAGGTACTGGTAGGATACACTATTTGCAAATATCAAAAATATTTACTACCGAATTATTAAGAAATATCTTACTCATTTGAAAGTAAATGTTGATTCTAGGCATCCAGCAAAATGATTGCGCTAGATATCCTGTAATTATTCTGAAAAATATAATTTTATAATGAAAAATTTGTGATCGCCAGACGGCGATCGCGAAAAAACAAAGATAACATAAGAATAACGGCTCGACGCCGGTTGACAAAAATGCTGTTTTCGTGTTTTCGCGATCGCGATTTTTCTTTATAAAATTCTATTTATCGTAATAATTACAGGATTTCTAGAGCAATCATTTTGCTGGATGCCTAGAATCATTATTTACTTTCAATTGAGTAAGATATCTCTTATTAATTCGGTAGTAAATATTTTCGATATCTGCAAATGGTGTATCCTACATCCTACATGTACCTTTAAGTATAATGCACAGATGCAAGGTATGTTAAGAAAAAGATAATCTGTTAAAGTGTACCAGTACTTATCTGCCTAATGCACCGTACACGCAATGTGTCCTTTTTTTCATACAAGTGGCTGCCCTAAGTAGTGACTCACAAAAGAGAACTTCACAATATTCACCGTTCATACAGAGTGAACATTATAATCCTTGTATGCAGTATAATGAGCGGTTTCTTCAAACAGCTCAACAGTTTCTGCCCGGGTTACTTATTGATTTATGTGAGCGCTGATACCTTTAGAATTTGCCACACAATGAAACTACATGTATAACCAGGTACATTTGCATTTTCTGTACTTATGTACAGTACAGTACATGTACATCGTCATAATATACATGCATGGTACCTGTAGGGACAGTGTATACCAGTACGTGTTTGGAAATCTTTCAAATTGAAACATACTGTAAGGTACACATGTACACAAATTCTGTACTACGTTTACTTTTGAAAAATAGACACATACATATGCTGCGCTCAAATCGCGTCGTGTTTATCGTGTTCACGAGTTCACGAGTCGTGTAATGGCGTTCTAATCGCCTGGTAACTCGTGTTCACCAGTGGTGAACTCGAGGTGGAATTTTTTTTCTCCATGTTCACGACTTCATAAACGAATGAAATAATCGCGCATGCGTGTTGGTTCACGTACGAGTTCTTGCTCAATAAAGAATGCCCTTACCGCACGACTATAAACTCGACTGTGCGCGTACGTCTTGGTGAGTAGCGTTTGGAATGCAACCCACTCGTGAACATGGAGAAATTCACGGTGAACACGATAAACTCTACGCGATTGGAACGCAGCAATAGTACACATACTGCAGATGACATGACATGACATAACATGGAAATTGATACAAAAATTACTTTTACTAAAAATGACAGCACACAGATGCCATTATTTTCTTCACGGGCTTTCATTCACTGAAAGGTTCAGTGAGGTTCCTATTTTGTGATTTGTTGATAGCTTTGTTTTTTTAATGGTTTGCATATTAATGATTCCCTTTAACCTCATGAGGTCATTCAAATGTGTCAATGTTACAGGGTAGCATACCAAGGTGTCCTAACTAGGGTTCATCATCAACATGACTACCAGCAGATGAAAGGTTCAGTGAGGTTCCTATTTTGTGATAATTTGATAGCTTTGTTATTTTAATGTTTGCATACTAATGATTCCCTTTAACCTCATGAGGTCATTCAAATGTGTCAATGTTACAGGGTAGCATACCAAGGTGTCCTAACTAGGGTTCATCATCAACATGGCTACCAGCAGATGAAAGGTTCAGTGAGGTTCCTATTTTGTGATAATTTGATAGCTTTGTTTTTTTAATGTTTGCATACTAATGATTCCCTTTAACCTCATGAGGTCATTCCAATGTGTCAGGCCCTACATACAGGGTAGCATACCAAGGTGTCCTAACTAGGGTTCATCAACATGGCTACCAGCAGCTGGTCACTCAATGCACCAGTAATTAGCTGGCTGTCACTGGACTGGTACCATGAGTACATGGTTTGCAGGTGCCCGCCATCAAACAACAGACTTGCCTGCTTTCCTCAGTGACCACAGTCGTAAATCACAATCCCAACATATCAGACTGTTTATTTGGAGGGTTGTTGGGCATGGGAAAGTGTTTATTTGGCCTATGGAGGGGGTTAGGTTGGGCACAGAGTTTTGGATAAAAAGAGTACAGGCATGAGTTTTATCATATTACACCTGGCTGTACATGTAGTATTAGGCCAAATTTAAAAAAAAAAACACGTTTAGGGTCATGCTTTTTTTTTTTAAAGGAAGGAGGAGGCCCTTTTTTTCTTCTTCAAAATGGCCACTCGACATATTTTAATGCGAGTCATGTAGTGAACATGTCACACCCTATCTTCCTATTTGAAATCAAAACATGGCTCACTCACGATTACTTAAGTCTAAATTCATGTGGGTCGATCATGTACGCACCATACACGTCACACACTAGCCTTCCCATTAGAAAAAATATATTTCCACAGCATGTACACAGTGATGCTAAATTGTATTATCTTTTCTTTTTTTTTCTTTTTCTTCTTTTTTAAAGATAATAAAATGTATCATTTTTTATCAAAAAAAAAGGAAAAAAAGAAAATTCTTGAAAATGACAGCACACCAGTTGCCAGAATTTCACAGGGTGGTCGAGACTTAAGCCGTGTTCGCACTGGACTTTTTTTGGGGAAGGTTTTACTGAGACAATGTTGAAATAAAAATGGTCAAATGTTACCACTGTTCGCACTTGGACTTTCGACACGGGAAAATTTTACCGAGACTGCGGGAGAAGTAGCCGAGCTGTCATTATGACTCATGAAGGCGAATGTGATCACAATGCAATGTGCATGCATCAGCGCGCGCACGTAAACAATACAAAGAGCGCATGCGCGGTGTCTTGTGTTGCATGAAATCGCACATGGGGGCCGGATGTACGTTTTCCTAAGCCGCTTTTACCGACTCGCGCTGTTCGCACTGGACTTATCGTCTAGGGAAAAGTTACCTGGGAAGTTTTCCCGGGCAGCAGTTGGCCGGTAAAATTAACCACTGGACTCGGGAAAAGTAACTGCGAGGAAAACGTCCTAGGCTGTCCGCACTGGACTTAAAATGGAAAAAGTACCCATCGTCTCGGTAAGTTTTATATAAAAAAGTCCAGTGGGAACAGGGCTTTATTCACCTATTTAATGATAATTCAGTACTTTTGTTTTGTTTGCACATGTGTACAGAGTACCTTTAAAAACCTGTTTATGAGCCAACCAGGATAACAAGATCAACATGCACTCATTTTTATTGCCAATGCAAGTACACAGCAATAAACTTGATATCTCCCAGGATTTCACTTGTTGCTGTCCATCACTGGTTCAAGGCGCATGGTTAGCATCATCCCAATTCCCCTAAGCAATTTCAAAGGCAATCATTTCCATATTGCTACCTGTACTGTAGGTAAAAAAAAAAGGTGCACTATGCCAATACTGCCCTCGTCAAACAGTGGCATGATGAACCAATGATGAACCCAATCTGGTAGGCCTAGGCTCTGTACCATCTCACCTCAACAGTTTTTATCTGTTATAAATTAACTGCCAAATGTTGTGCATCTTTAGTGGTTTCAAGGTTCAATGCGGATTTTTAAGATCAATGGGTCAATTCAAAACATGTGCTTGTAACTGCTGGTCAAGGTAATGTGATGGCTACATACTGTACTGGTACATCTACATGTACTGTACAATGTTAGAATATGTGTTAGCTCTATATGTACATGTCTGGTACATGTATGTACAGGAAACCAGACTACAAGAACATCATTGTTTTTTCCCAGCATCTACCGTACAAATACAAACCTTCAAACAAGTCAGTGTAGCAATACTATACAATACTATATACCCCCCAATTCCACCCATTTCTAAAATTTACAGCAAATGTTGTACTGGGTACATATTTCCTAACAAAGCTGTAGTAGACCATTCGTCAGAATTTGTGAATTTTCATCATTTGAAGTACCGTAGCATAAGTGCTCATAAGCTAAAGACAGTGTTAAAGGTAGGATACACCATTGGTAATTGCTTGAATTATCATGAATGGGTGGATTTGGGGGGTTGTATTTTATAGTAAATATCATTTAACTAACCTGTCCGAAGTTTTACAATCATGAATGCCGAGAAAAGCACAAAAACAGCGTTTGTTTTCAACCGGCGTCGAGCAGTTATTCTTATGTTATTTGTGTTTTTTTGCGATCGCCGGACGACGATCGCGAATTGTTCTTTATCAAATTAAATTTTTCAGAATAATTAAAGGATATATAGCGCAATCATTTTGCTGGATGCCTAGAATCATTATTTACTTTCAGATGAGTAAGATATTTCTTAATAAATCGGTAATAAACTGCAAATGGTGTATCCTACCTTTAAACAACACAACCCGGTGAAGTTGTGAATGCTGTATCTTCTAGGAAAACATTAATCTCATATTTCGATTTTAATTCCAAACTTGCAGAGTCACAATTTATATTGAACCCGGAATCGGTAATCATGAGGCCTATTCCCGAAGTGTACACCAGTACGTACGTGTACTGGGCCTATTTGCATACATGTACCGGTACATACACATTTACATTTTTTTACATGTGTACATGTACATCCATCGACTTTGTACATGATTTTCAACAGCATGAACAAAATAGTTTAACTAACAATTTTGGGTCAACCGCTTCAAGTCGTTTCCCATAAACACCACTTGCGGCACAAATGGCGATAAGGACAAACAACTTGCCATTTAAGAAAACAGCTTTCCCTGAAAGTGATCGATAACGTCCCGTAACGCGCATAATAATATGCAGATTTCTCATCGGGTTTTACCCTACCAACGTGCGTATTGATACAGCACGTACCCACCAAAACGGCCAGTGAATCTTAACTGCATTCAAAGTGTTGTTCTACTTCTTCCCCTGTACAAGAATTGCGCATTAGCCGTATTTGATTTGACCTGGTTGGGGCCAAAATCAATGTTTTTGTTTTTTCCTCTTGCACCGAGGGATTGCCGGAACTCAGCAAAACAGTTTGTGGCAGTCTTGGACGAACAAGTAGGCCTTGCATGAAATCAGCATTGAATGAATGGACAGTGGTTGGAATGGGGTCGCGCACTATGGATAGATGTACTGGTACATGTTCCGAAATACGGTACCCTCTGGAGACATGAACACAATGTGTACAATGGAGACAAAACGTCTCCGGAGGGTAAATTTCTATAGATGTATAGGTCTCCATTGGGAATTTCATAAATTAGATTTTTGGATTTTACTTAAATTACTCAAAAACTAGGATTAGGATGTGGGTTAGGGTATAATATAGGGTATATTGGGTCGAAATTTCAACCCAGGAAAACAATTATGGTTAAAATGGGAGCATTTTGAAAAACGTGCTCAACTTTCTAACCATTTTGTACACGAGAACAAAGCCATGTCTCCACAGTGATACAAAAATGAGAATACATTGCATAATATAAATTTTATATGTCAGAATTTTTCAACATGACAATGTACAGTACCGGTAGCTAAACTTTACTATTGCATATCGGCAAATCTAAGCGAATGTACATACGGCTGAAATTTACAAAATTATAAGCATCATAACCTCAAATGTGAGTGGTTCTGGCTAAATGAAACAGAACTGGGCAGAGGTTGAAATGGGGGTTCTCAGGGTATTAGCAAAAGAGGATAAAATTCTTATAAGATGGATTTTGATGGAATTTGGTAAGAGTTACAAGACCTTTCAGTAAGATACTGTGGTAGAACATGGTTTAAATGTAGTATTTTGGTCAAAACCTTGTACCTGTTTGCCTAAAACTATGAATTATATATGAAACAAAGTCCAAATGTATATTTGAATGTTAAAAAGAAGATCATACATAAATGTACGTAAATGTCGGACACCAAGTAGAAAAAATAATAATTTGGAAGGCACCGTTGCAAATCATCAATCAAATTTACCAGTAGGTACATGTGTATTTTATAGTAGAAAGCATCCTGTAAAAACAACATTAGGCCCTATCACATTTGTGACAAAAAAACAAAGAAAACAAAGAGAACAGAATTTGATGAAGAATGGACTGCGGAAAATGATGGTGCGCTCGGCAACAATTCAACACATGCAAGTATTTTACAGAGTGGATTATTTCATGGCAGAAAAAGCCCCCGAGAACAAAAGAAAATACATACTTATAAGTCCCATAGTTTAAAGTCTGAGCAACTTGTGGATATTAGATGGTCGCCGATACAGGCAGAGATGGAACAGATGTGCGATATGTACCGAGGGTATCTCTCAGGAATGATCAGTCATAGGGGAGGAGTCTTATCAACTCACTCCAATCTTATTCTTCATCTTGACTGATTACATGTAGGCCTTCTCCCTGTCGATTTTTAAGACCGCCAGAGGTAAAATGTTTTCAAAAAAGTGACTGATAATTTTTACCGGTTGATAAAAATTTTTAAAAAAAGCCCCCAGGAAGGTGTCCCGACACAGGGAACTATCGGCTCGGTACAGCGATTGGCTCGGACGATAACGTCCGGCGCGCCGGAGGAATGCGGGTCAATTCAATCAAGAATGGCCGGTGCAGTGTAATTAACGCAGCTGTGCGGACAACGCCAAGTGAAGGTGTGGAATGGATCGAGCTGCAATGTTGGGTTGGGGGGTTGGGGGGTTGGGGGATGGAGAGAGAAATAGCACGCAGATTTCAAGATGATTGGGCAAAAATTAGATTGGGCGCGTGTGGCCGGCGGTGATAATCCTGGGGATATTTTGGGGAATGGTGTGACACTGGGAATCGAGGAAACCCAGAGGGAAAGGTTTTAAGATCACAAAGTCATAGTGTGCCATTTATGCCGGATTCTTTTGCCGTTGAAATGTAATTTTAGAGTGCGAGAATCAAAAGAAAAGTGGCTGATTTGAAACACGTGTGCAGTACATGTACATGTAGGTAGGCATGCACCAATCGAAATGTGACACTTTCATTCATACATTCTGTCTGTTACCCGGTAGTACCGCTACATTGCAAATTGTCATTTAAGTACGGTACATGTACATGTATCATCAAGAATGACTTTGAACCAACAATTTGTTAAGTACAATACATGTACCGGTAGATCTGTATTACATTCATAATCGCTCTTTGTATCAGAATTATAAAATCGTACATGTACAATGTACGGTACCGGTTGTAAAGCTTACAGGAAACATTAATTGGAAAATTTAATTCTTTTCACAAAATTTCCCATTCACATTTGCAGTCACGGTTAAAGGTAGTTTACACCATTGGTAATTGCTAAAATTATCACGAATGGCTAGATTTGGGGGTTGTATTTCATAGTAAATATCGTTTAACTGACTTTTCCGAAGTTTTACAATCATGGATGCCAAGAAAAGCACGAAAAACAGCGTTTGTTTTCAACCGGCGTCGAGCAGTTATTCTTATGTTATATTTTTTTTTTCGCGATCGCCGTCCGGCGATCAATTTTTTTGGAATAATTACAAGATATCTAGGGCAATCCTTTTGCTGAATAACTAGAATCATTATTTACTTTCAATTGAGTAAGATATTTCTTAATAATTCGGTAGTAAATATTTTCGATATCTGCAAATGGTGTATCCTACCTTTAACTTTTATTTGCACTGTACAGTACCATACAGTACATGTGCAGGTACCGGTATGTACGGTACTTCCTTCATCGTACTCAGCACATCCATGTACTCTCCAGATCCACTCGATAATCTCACCAAAGTTCTTCCTGATTAAACACATGGCCATCACAGCTGCATCACGACGGCAATCCGGAAACTCCTTCTCCCCAGACTTTTTTTTTTGGTCCAGAAATTTGGTTCGCCGTCGTCGAGAAAGGAGAGTAGGAGGAGGGCCCCGCGTTATTTGTGGAAGTGTGAGTCATGAGAGGGACAAGAGATTCGATTCCAGGTCCCTTCCTCTCTCTCTCACTCTCTCTTTCTCTCTCTGCGAGGCAAGTGAGTGCTCCTCCGACGATCGTTTTACAAATTGCCGGCAAAAATGGGATGAGGACGGTGAATAAAGCCAAAGCCTCTTGAGCCTCAAGTCCGTCCTTTTTTATTTATTTATATATTTATAATTTTTGTTCTTATAGCTTAATGCAGCTGAAATCATGAAAAAAAGTTGCCTTGTGAATTCGGGCTGGTAACGGAGAACCTCACAATGAAACTTCAATTGTTGATGTCAAGAAATTCACTTCGCATTCGCATGAAGTATCGGTACATTTGTACACGTACGTGTACGGTACAGTTTGAACTGGGTGTGTACAATGTACACGGTATGTACATGTACATGTACATGTACGGTATGTACATGTAAACGATGGAAAACTTCACTACTGTGCTACGTGTATGCACCAAATGAATGCAAGCAACAACCATTAATTTGATCAGGTCAATTTCGGTTAAAATGATCTGAAATTCGGTACCCTCTGGAGACCTGAACACAATGTGTATAATGGAGACAAAAGGTCTCCGGAGGATAAATTTCTATAGATGAATAGGTCTCCACTGGGAATTTCACGAATTAGATTTTTGGAGTGTACTCAAATTACTCAAAAACTAGGTTTAGGATATGGGTTAGGGTTAGTGTTTGGGTTAGGGTATAATATAGGGTATATTGGGTCGAAATTTCAACCCAGGAAATTAATTGTGGTTGAAATAGGAGCATTTTGAAAAAGGTGCCCGACTTTTTAAGCAGTTTGTACACGAGAACAAAGAGATGTCTCCACTAGGATACAAATTTGAGAGTCATTGTTGTTGTTCTAATTTTATTTTTTTAAACCCAAACTGCAAAATGGTACCAATTGATGTGTTTCTACACACCCACCGTACCGGTACCGGTACATGTACTTGAGATGAAATGGAGCAATTATTAGACGTTAGGGAATTGTAAGGTAATTATGCTGCGTTCCAATCGCGTTGTTTTTATCGTGTTCACCGTGAATTTTTTCATGTTCACGAGTAGGTTGCATTCCAAACGCTACTCACCAAAACGCACGCGCACAGTCTAGTTAGTCGTGCGGTAAGGACATTCTTTATCGCGCAAGAACTTGTACGTGAACCAACACGCATGCGCGGGCATTTCATTCGTTTATGAAGTCGTGAACATGGAGAAAAAAATTCCACCTCGAGTTTACCAATGGTGAACACTCGTGAACATGATAAACACGACGTGATTGGAACGCAGCAATAGAATCAGTCGTATCTCTTCACAAACCTGCGTGTGATCAATTGCAAAGAAAATGTGGAATAACTATAGATATGAAAAATTAGGACCAGCGTTGGAAATTGAAACAAAAATACCAATTTACCAGTACTTGATAATTGTGATAATTTGGTCATTTATTTTTTTGATGTTTGCAAATATTGTATATTGCTGTGTTCTAATCGCGTCGTGTTTATCGTGTTCACGAGTTCACAAGTCGTATAATGGCGTTTTAATCGCCTGGTAACTCGTGTTCACCAGTGGTGAACTCGAGGTGGATTTTGTTTCTCCATGTTCACGACTTCATACACGAATGAAATACTCGCGCATGCGTGTTGGTTCACGTACGAGTTCTTGCGTGATAAAGAATGTCCTTACCGCACGACTAACTCGACTGTGCGCGTGTGTCTTGGTGAGTAGCGTTTGGAATGCAACCTACTCGTGAACATGGAGAAATTCACGGTGAACACGATAAACACGACGCGATTGGAACGCAGCATATGTCCGTTTTCACTGTACCATGATATGTACACATACATGTACCGGTATCATCACATTTAGGATGACTTCCATGTGTAGCCTACATTTACTATGTATAAATTTAAAAGCGGACAAACTTGTGAGTCATCCAGTTCTAAGATAAATGAAGGTACATAAACACGCTCGCAGATGTCGGCAATTATGCTTAAAGGAAAACATGGAGTTCTCAATCTTTCCCCCAAGCGCACATTGTTCCAATATACCGAGCAACTGGGGAAAAGATACAACCTTTAGCAGATGGGAATAATTGCGGATCAGACTCATCAGTATGTTTGTGCAATTCCTCTTTGGGGCCGAGGCTTTGTATTTAGTATCTCACACTGATGTCCATGTTGATGAAGTGTGAATGGGAATCAGGTGGTTGACTGCATGCAATTGAATCTTGTTGAAAACCATTCTCAAACGAAATTACGCTCACATATGGATCCGTCCATAAATAAAGGGTACATTTTTTCTTGTCCCCGTTACGTCCGACATAATTTATATATATTTTATTTAGGACACATTATTTGATGCCTTCTATCTCCATTTAAAGGTAGGATACACCATTGGTAATTGCTTGAATTATCATGAATGGGTTGATTTGGGGGGTTGTATTTTATAATAAATATCGTTTAACTGAGCTGTCCGAAGTTTTACAATCATGGATGCCGAGAAAAGCACGAAAAACAGCGTTTGTTTTCAACCGGCGTCGAGCAGTTATTCTAAATGTTATCTTTGTTTTTTAGCGATCGCCGTCCGGAATATTTACAGAATATCTAGCGCAATCATTTTGCTGGATGCCTAGAATCAACATTTACTTTCAAATGAGTAAGATATTTCCTAATAATTCAGTAGTAAATATTTTGTATATCTGCAAATGGTGTATCCTACCTTTAAGCAATTTATGGACATTGCGTTCCTGGAATCTTAGAAATTCTTTTAAGATTTCTTGGGGGGGGGGGGGAGATATGTTAGGTAACAATAGTAATAGTATGTAGTGTGTATAGACGATGTGCCCTCTGACGTCACGTGTTTACATCTGTATTCAAATGTGCCCGGCAGTGATGCGCACCCATCGTGTTTTACATAAAATTTGCTTAAAGACTGACGTCGCAGGTCAGATCGCCTTTGAATTATGTGACCTCTGATGTCATCTCTTAACCAAATTTATGTAAAACATGATTCGTGCGCATATTGACGGGCACATTTGAATACAGATGTAAACAGAGGCACATCATCTATAGGGACAAAAAGAGGGGGGGGGGGGTTCACCCTTCAAATCTTGCTGGGCATATTTGATAGGCTTTTAATCTGAAAACAATCTCTCAACAACTCAATGCCCGACCTTTCCTAAAGCGACCCTACTGACACGAAACTAATCACGATCCCAATCTCAAAAGGTGCTCAACAGACCCTCAACCAAATAATTGGCTGCTTTTCATCAAAGCCTCTCGTTCAGATCTCCAACACCTCAGAAGCACACACACATATATAACCATTTTACCTTTACGCCCTGCGCGTGAGTGACTGTTTCTTAATGACGGATTTCACGCGGACGTGACTGTCACGAACCAATGAACATTAATGCAAATAGAAGTCTGCAGAAAGTCAATGCAGAAGTGAAGTCAATTGTGTAGTGTTTTTTGTTTTGCACAGTTCACTATTTAACAGTGCAGTCCGGTTCAGGTGCATCTATATGTAGTTTGATTAATTAAAATCGGAACTGGCACGGATGGTGGGAATTTTCTCTCGCATGATCGGGAATTGTCACCGACTTCAACATCAAACCACCTTTTACCGATCTTATTCATACAAGTAATACTCATTATAATTATTAAACAAAATATAACCTTTATGAAGATCTCCCTATTTCAACAAGGCATGCAACTGGAAAGTATGAGAGGGAATAGGCTGTTACATTGTACGCGCACCAGATTGTCCGGACAGGCAGAAAAAGAAAATTGATACAAAACCCACCCGTGTATAGATCTTTCCATTTCGATGTAAATAGATAATCTTATACAACGAACATTGCAAGCTAACACACACATGTACATTTGCAATGATTTGTAAGACATTTTGTGCTGAAAGGTAGGACACACCATTTGCAGATATGTTACAACCGAATTATTAAGAAATATCCTACTTATTTGAAAGTAAATAATGATTGTAGGCATCCAGCAAAATGTTTGCGCTATAGACATCCTGTAATGATTTCGAAAAATATTTATTAAACAAAATTCGTGATCGCCATCAGCGATCGCGAAAACCCCCCAATAATAACATAAGAATAACTGCCCGATGCTGGTTGAAAACAAATGCCGTTTTGTGTGCTTTTTTTAGCACGAACAGGTCAGTTAAATGATATTTACTATAAAATACAACATCCCAAATATGATAATTCAAGCAATTACCAATGATGTATCCTACATGTACATGTACACGTGTATCTGAACCTTTAAAGCGGTTGGAAATGTGTAGAATTACTTCTTCAACGCAAATGAACATCAAAGATTGTTATACCACGGCAATAGATTGTGAATTTCTATTGGTCGAGAAGCGTTCACGTGACATGCAACAAAAACGCATGTATCCGAGTGTGCCGATGTATGAGCATGGTATGAGTGATGTACGCCGAGTACGCGTGGTACATGAGTTCATGTACCCCACGGGGTACATGAACTTTCTTTTTCCAGGCCGCGGAATCTTTTTTTACACGATAGCGCATAGCCTGGCCGGCCATTTCTGTGATAAATACCATGGAAGCGACTGATATTAGAGTCTAGCAACGCTGTGTTATATTAGCTGGTACTACGTAAATTGATGTATGTTCCTGTGCGATGTAAACAGGGAACAGTGAAGTTAGCACTTTCGGCAACGACTAACGACCGCCATTGTTGTTTACCGGCTTTCGTTTATGCTGTTCGTCTGCTTTTTTTCTGTTCCAATTTTGCCTTATTTTCTCCGTAATGTCGGCAGACGACAGCATTAAGTCACCTCCAAAGAAGCGATTTCTGTCTCGTTCAAAAGAGGAGATCAGAAATTTGATTTTCGAGCAGGACAGCGCCATAGTACGAAGAAAAACACGGAACATTCAGTGCGACTACTTCGGCAATTTTGCACCGCAACGGGAACGGACCCATAACAAACAATTCTTGCCTGCTGTAATCTATTACCGTGGTATAACAAAACAATTGTTGCCTGCTGTGATATGGTCCATGGCGTTTTGTACACCCTCGGGGGCAAATGGCACCCTCGGCTTCGCCTCGGGTGCCATTTTCCCCCTCGGGTGTACAAAACGCCATGGACCATGTCACAGCAGGCAACAATTGTTAATTGCCCAATCACAAAATGGAAACAAGGCTACAAGCTAGTGCACAGTGTACAAGTAACTCCCTAACTTTCATTTGTTTGCCGTCGAGAGGTAATTATGCACGGAGCCCATAGTGCATCCCTGAAATAGATAACCCCTGCCGATTACTCCTACCCTAATCCTCTCCACATCCCCCACCAAAAGAACACACACAAAATGTGGAATAATAAAATAATCAAACTTATTATGGACTGACCATAAAATTCACATCCCAACCATCACCAACAAAAAAGAAATTACCGCATCTACCCAAAAAACTGAATCCAAGAAAAAACTTTCTCAACATATTGTTGTGAAATTACATGACATTTATTGGGTATTGATTATTAGTTATTGATTATTGATTATCTGTAAGAGATTACCTGATAATACGAATTGCGATGGTCTGTACGCGTTTGCGCGCCGAGCGCCTGCTTGCATTGACGATGTTTGTACATCGCATGCTGTGCGTGATTTAGAACCTCGTGTAAACAGCGCGAACTTGTTTAGTCGCGCTAGCGCCCTCTTTTGGCGGAGTGCGTATTATTGTTTTGCCGCGCTACACGCTACCTTATTTTATGTATCTATAGAATTCTGTTATAAATATTATGATTAGAATTTTTGGTTCTTTTATTCCATTTGTAAATACTGTATTGAATGAGTACATTGTACAAGATGCGAATGAGAGAGTTGCTGTTCTGACTTTGAACCGGTCGGACCTGTGTCCGATCGCCGGGAATATTAAACCTGTGTTCTGTACCGATATTCCGAGTCGTGTGTACTTTCGCGTCTCTCACGACGGTAAAACTCACCACAATATATTCCCCTCCGCAGGGCCGGCTCTGAAAAACACCGGCTCTGAAAAACAAACAACTTAGAAAGCTCTCGGCGTGGGCCGAAAATCCCTCCACGGCTTTGCAAGTCTCCATATGAATAAAGAGAACGCTCTTTCCAGTTTCTAGTTTCTCGCATCTTCTTGAGTGAATGAATGAATGAATGAATGAATGAATGAAAGCACAAGGTTGTGGCAAGTGACCTGCATGTTTTATGGAGGGTTAACATCTCGTTTCTTGAGGGGAGCATTGAGGAAACGAGACAGCTGCTTGAGCGGTCAAGAGGAGACCAAATGCTGTTCTAAAGAGAGATCTATGCCGATTCTTAGGATCGGTATGGAGAGCCAGTGGCTGCAAAGATACATGTGACTGCAAAGATACATGTGGCTGCAAAGATACATGTGGCTGCAAAGATACATGTAGCATTCAGCATTCAAACTGCATTACAAACCTGTACCTGTCCATGTACAACCCGCGGAACGACAACCAACGAGAGAAAATTTGATTCTTTGTTGTCTTTGGGAGTTCGTCTTTTGTTGAAAATTGTCCTCGGAACGTTAGTTTTGGTTTTCAATGACCGATAAAACATCAACTGTTTTAGAACGGTAGTAAAACGTATCTTTTGCAGAACGATATGTACATTAACTTAGATCAACTCCCTGTAAAATCATTCCTTCTGGCATGCTGTCATTTTGAAGACGTACATTCGGCCGAATGATGATTATGGGCGCAATTCTTATTACGTCTATTTTTTAATTGAAATAAAAATCTCAGAATATTTTTTTTTGTTCGAATATACACTTTAGAACTTCATCAGGTTATAAAAAGTCAAGCCCCTTTCTTTAGATTTTAAGCACTTTTGCTGCTTTAAACGATACAAAAGCACAATTCATTATTTTTGCCACAGCGGGCCTTCCATAGCTTTTCCTCACTTTTACTTACCATAATGTACGTGTACCATGCAGTGACTATACACATGTATGGTACGTGTGGTATATCTTCATTATACTGTAACAACATCCCAAATTTTCCCCTAAGATGAGTACAATATTGTAAGTAAATTCCAAATAAGGAAATTATGCACAAGAGTTGATACTTGAGGGAAGAATACCGGTAGGTCCAACTGAAACTGGGTGCATGAGAGGGACTAATAATGGGTGCACTTAAAATTCAGGTGGTGAATTGTCTAATACAGAAAAAACATGTAAATTGTAAATTGTGCTGGCTTTGATGAAATGATGAATTCTAAGATTTATTAGCATGCACATGTACAATGTACAAGTGTATGTATACATTGAATAAACCAGTAGTGTTTTTGCACAGTTTCGTGCACTACAGTGAAATTGAATTTACACGTGTATATAAAAGCCCCAACCACACCCTCCATTCAGAAGGGTGTTATGGGTTTTATGTACGTTTTATGTACAGTCGACTCATTAGTACAAACTCAGCCGGACCTGGACAAAATGTTTGTCATATCAGAATTTGCCCTCCCTCTACGAGGGCAGATCACTGCATGGTAGTGGCACATGCCAATACCAGCTGTGTGCACTGAAGGATTAACCCTAACACAGTCCTCAATCCTCCGACAGGTGAAGGATTGAGGACTGTTATGTTAGGGTTAATACACATCAGGTTTGTTTGGGGGTGAATGTTGAAATGCATTGGAAGATAAACAAACTTGTGCAAGTTCGTGCTGGGATTATTTTAACATATATCACGGAGCCGAGGCGCGGGATTATTTTTAATTAGTTTGTATGCGTCATCCGTTTTGAACTGGTTAAGAGGAGTGAAAGTCCCATTGTATTAATAGTGTTTGTATTAATGATAGTTGACTGGTCTGTCATTTCTTCATTGCCAGTTTTATGCAAATTATCCACATGTGTTTGCTCACTGTTATTTAAATGAAAAATGTTTTACATATGAACAGAAATAATAAAATTAAAGGATTTCTCAAGGAATAGTAGAACAGTATACCGGTTCAGTATGTATATTGTAGGCCTGTACACGTGTATGTAACTTACATTGTCAGAATTGCATGCCTGACATGTTCACACATCACATGTGTTTCATTCATATGAACTACATGTACACTGTTTCAAACTTGGATAAGATGAAAGTATTTTTAAAAAGGAGGCGGAATCAACAGTGTAGTTAAAAAACAATCCTGAAAAATTAACAATTTTAAGAAATCATTAACTAAATCGATCGAGGAAAAAAAATGTACAGAAAAAAAGTACATTGTAACAAAACGGCACACAAGTCGTTCAAGTAAAGGTGAAACAGCGACCCACCCTTACCTTTCTACCCTTTACCAAACAATAGTTTGAGGTCAAAAAAAAATGGCTGACATCCACAAATAAAGACGCTGCACTTTTATCACACTGTGAACCATGCTGGTTATTACATATCTCTGCTTAGTCATACACACCACTGCGGTGGATGGAGATATTAATAATTGGCGAGAAAAATTGCATGCTTGCGCTTATTCATTCATCGGGAAAGCTTTTCACCGACAGCGAAACGCTCCTTTCAAATGGTAGCTCAAGGTTAATTGCCAGACTGGTTTCTAAGAGCGATTAATTCAACCTGTAGTGAAGCAGAAGCCGTATTCATTTCACTGGATCTAGGGATCTCATTTCATTTAGATTATAAGTAAAAAGTATGTGGTCGAATCAAGCTAAATATGCACGTGTACCTGTACAGGTTGAACATTGTACGTGTATTCATTTAAATTCCTGATATATTTTTTTTTTAACTCGAGTTCTAAATCCTTCAATTTTAATATGGTTTTTCACACACCCTACTACAGTTTTTCCAGGATTCCAAACGAATAACGGATAAACATGTCAGGAGCAAAGCCGGAAATATCTGTTAGTGACTGGCTTGCGGTTGCAACGAGCGAGGCTATGTGCTACATGTACCTAAAGATACTGGCCTGAACCTGCCTCGGATTGAAGTTCGTGAAATAGAATCCAACGCCTGGTCAACGTACAATTAATCCTGGCGCAATCTCGTTTAATTTTAGTAATTGATTTTATCCATTGATTATTAATTTACTGGTACCAAATTCTTTTGCAGAGAAATTTCGTCCAACACTATATGTGACCCAGCACGAGTAAATGAGACACTTTGAGGCAAAAATAAAATTTGAGATTTTGATTTCATCATTTAAAGCTAAACAAGCTTTAAATGATGAAATAAAAATCTCAATTTTTATTTTTGCCGCAAAGTGTCTCATTTACTCGTGCTGGGTCACATATACTACTTTTGTGTCTACTACTAACTACTAGTACTACTACATGTATGGAGAACCCAAATTTAGATTGTTTCTTTAGCCTCAAATCTTTATCATCGGGGGTTTTTTGGGGGTTTTTTCCCAGATAAAGAGAATTTGAGTATGTGTAATAACAAGTGATCCTCAAATCGCGAGTGTTAATTGCCTTTTCTCACGGTCGATCCCTGTATGTTATTTTGTGGGTTTTTTTTAATTAAAATGTTGTGCATGTGTAAACAACGACCTCAAATGTGTAATGTGATAAGTGGAATTGTTTCTGAGTTTACTTAAGGGTCACTGCATACAAATTTAATAAAAATCCATGTGTAGAAGTATATACATTTGTGAAACTTTAACTTAGGCATAACAAAAAAATGTTATGTTGGCGTAACCCGACCGACCCTAAAAATACGGCCGACCCTGTATATTTGTTTTTTCAAGGGACGAAATTTAATGATTAACCCTAACTCCCTCACCATTGTTATTGAACAATACAATTCCTTCAAAATCCTCCAACTTCCTTTGTTGTGTCGGGAGTTAGGGTTAAAATCTATATAAATCTAGTTATAAATACGTTTGAAACTATTTCTGACCGTTTCTCATTGTTGTGTGTGTGGATTGTGTATATATCGTGTATCACTACCGGCTTAAACAATTAGAAAACATATCATTTTCATTGCTGGGAGGATAAAAAAAAAAAAAAAAAAAAAAATCCCTACCTACCTAACCTTATTTTTGGGGGCCCGTTACGCCAACATAACCTTTTTTTTGTTATGCCTTACCGTACAACATGTACATTTGTACGTTCATCATACAGAATTTAAAACTGCATAGTGACACCAAAAATAAACTGAACTAAGACACTGACTAGAGGGGGAATAAACCTGTGATACTGCTTTTTTTTCTACCAATATTTGGTTTTTAAAACATTATTGAACGGGAAGCGAGAGGGTTAAAGGTAGATATAGAAAATTTTACTTCCGAGTTATTAAGAAATATCTTACTTATTTGATAAGAAATATATTACTTATTTGAAAGTAAATTAGGATTGTAGGCATTCAGCAAAATGATTGCGGTAGATATCGTGTAATTGTTCCGAAAAATAAATTTGTATAAAAAAATGTATACAATTTTATAAAAGAATTTTTATCGCCTGACGGCGACCGCGAACAAAACAAGAACAACATAAGAACCACTGCCCGACGCCTTTGAAAACAAACGCTGTTTTTCTTGCTTTTCTTAGCATCCATGATTGTAAAACTTCGGACAGGTCAGTTCAATGATATTTACTATAAAATACAACCCCCCTAATCCACCCATTCATGATAATTCCAGCAATTACCAATGGTGTATCCTACACCAGTACAAGTAGTACCCGGGCATGTAGGAGCCACAAGGCAAACAAAGACTTCCCAAATCAAATGCATAATAACAGGAGAAATATGGACCATTCAACAACAACAATTCTAAACTGAGCTGAGGAAATATTACGAGGCACATTCCCAGTGACAGTTGGGGAGATTAGTGAAGGACACACTGCAGCCTCCTGCCAATAAGGACCAGACAAACATCATGGCCCCAGGGGCAAGACACTGTCTGATTGACACTTCGGATTCCATGTAAATTCTCAGGAACAGATCAAGATGAACACATTTAAACCCTTACTTGTGCTTGGTTTTGTTCAATTTGACCAACCCTAGTTCGATTGTCACCACTCAATCAAATCAAGAGCCCACACCAGTTGCGTATGCTCCTATACACGCAGCCCTATGGGGAAGGTAACACAATAGGACAATAGGATAAATTTACCCCAGAGCGAAAATCCTTAGAAATTTATTTACCTCAGAGTGGAAACGCCATAGCGTTAAATATTACAATAGGACAAAGGAAAACAAAAGAGGGTAACAAAGGTCTTCCCACAAGTCTCCATGTGCGGTTTGATGTTCATGTACATGTATGGTACAAATGTACTTGGTACCGAAAGTCTGTCAATAGGTAATTAACCATTATTCAATACGGAACATTACGTGTACCAGTACGTATCAGTACTGTACGTTACGTGTGCGGCAGTGCATTATGGCATGAGCCCAATTTGGCGTACTGGTACGCATGTACATTAAACGGTCTAAACAATGAGGCGTTTTAACAATAAAGAAAAAAGAACAATCTCTACATTTTCCCAATAAAACTAGCAAGAATTCTTGCAGGAGCCGGGTCGCGTATTCAAATGGAGAGAAATACGGTACATGTACCATGTGTAGACGTGAACACAATGGGAATGAATACGTCTCCACAGGATATTTTCTATAGGTGTAAAGGTCTTCACAAGGTGTTTCACTAAATAGATATATTGGACCCAGTTTCTTGAACAAGCAAAACAGCATACACAACATGTACCAGTATGCACCGTATTTTCACACCTTCGTAATTTTAGTTCTGGGGGTGAAAGTATATTCCCCCCTTTATATAACCCTAACCCCCTAGGCCTTACTTTGGGCTAAAGAACTGCGTACTACAGAATACTACTTAGTATTTTGTAGCATTGGGTCTCTCCGTGACTGATGATTGGGTGTGTACTGACAGAGTACAGATACTGCCAACTACAAAATACTAATAGTGGCAATACAGGTCAGTAATACTTACCTGGCAAAAAATGCAGTAGTCCAACCTTGACCCATTGTGTCCCAAGTGACAATTTTTGCTGTAGAGTTTAGAACACCTTACACAGCAAACATGGGCCATGCACACTCAGCAAGCAGAGGGACCCAATGCTAAAAGGTACTACAAGTGCAATAAGGGGTGAAGTACCAAATACTAAAAATTACTACAGGCATTGCACACAAGTCAGTGAGAGTACTGCATACTACTTTTTACTACTAGTAGTAAAAAGTAGCATTAGGTACATGTAGGGTTAGGGTTTGAGATGTATCATAAGATTTGATAGTACTGGTATTTGGGTGAGAGCATAATTTAGTTGCCTAATGTGTGTACCATACATGTATGTCCAGATCTGACATATGAATTGTTCTATAAACTCAAGCAGGATACATTCTTTGGTCTTATTTATGTACATGTACAGAAAAGAGTGATTTCATAAAGGTACCAATACACGTATGAACCAGTACAGCTGCAAAACAGGTTTGAAACCGACTTCCGTAATCAGGTCACCAGGTAATCAGGTAATCAGGTAATCAGGTCACACACTTTTGGACCCGTTGCTGGTAAACACAGTCAATATTACACACTTCATAAATTTGACCAGTACACCATCATGGTAATTCCCTACAATCTACCGGTAGATAAGACTTTGAATATTTTCTTAAATACGTTTTCTCCCCAACACTGAATTAATCTATTTCCGTTGAGGACTAGACCAACTCCTAACACTACGACCCTTAACAGTTCCGAGTGTTAACTAAGCCCCTGGATCCTTCATGCGTGTGTCTTTCCATCAGAGACTCATGCATTTAGTCATGAATGTTTTGATTTATTGTAGTCTCCCTTATGTCCGTCACGTACACGACTGTACACTAGGGGTACAGAAGGAAAGGCTAGTGCTGCATACAGTATGAAGGCATTCCAGTGTATCATGTACTTCTACTGTACCTTCATTTGTGACTTTTTTGATTTGGCGGTTCAGTGCATCTGGGTTAATTGTGATATTATGCGCATTGATTAGCATGGGATTACGGGAGACATTGCACTGGTTCGAACACTACCGGTATCTGTGATGTGCAGGACTCGAATCAATCTCAAGAGCTTAAAGTTTAGGTAGAGTACACACTACCGGTAGTACACTCTGTGTCCCTGAGTAAGGCAATTTATCACAACTAGTTTAAATCTCACCTAAGGAGAAATGTAACGATTTCTTACAGGGAAGGCAACTGGATGCCTGTTAAGGGTGGGTTTTCACGGGGCACGCGATCGATTCGCAAAGGATGCAAATGCCGAACAAATGGCAAAGTCCAACATTCAAAGAAATTTTTCTCCGAATATATCGCGACAATGCAGTTTGTACGTGGTTGTCACAACGTATGTGCGATTGTCGTGTGTAGCGTTGCCGAACTATGGCCAGTCCACATACACGAAGAACATGCGACTAAAATGCGAACAACACGAATGTTGCACGAATCTCGGGCAACATTCGTGCGGACATTTTGCGACACATGCAAACTTTTCGCACATACATTGTGTATTTCTCGAATAATGAACGTCGTGCGACATTCATACATACCGTTATGTCGCGCGATTATCTTGCGACCGGCGATCGAAGGCTTCTTTGGCAAAGTCACCTGTTCTCAAGAAGTACGCGAACAGTTCGTGAAGAGATCGAGAAATGATCGGGCGATTCTTGTAGTATTCAATATGGAGGTATCCTGAATCCACCAAACTCCTCCAAAACAGAAAATGAATTTTTATGGATTCAGGGTGTTCAGGGTTAAATGACTCTAAGATCCTTGTGAAATTATTCCTTCTGGTATGCATGCTGCCACTTTTATTAAAATAATAAAAGTTCAAAAATTGCGGTGTTGGTCTACATGTACCGGTACCATTGTCATTTTGTCAATCACCAGTTTTTAGATTTTGACAACTTTACCTATGTGTACATGTATTTAGGCATATCAGTAGAAGTACGATCTACAAGAATATTAGTAGCATTGTTTAGAATTGTTTTGTTAGTATTTGGTACATGTACACGTACATTTGTTTATGGTGTAAATCAAGGAGTTTCTTTTGTTCCTTACATGTAGTTCCTAATTTCCTTACTTTGTCTGCTAAAAACTTGAGGGGATTTGTTTCTGTAGTCTGGGTACCTCATGTGAGCATTTGAGAACATTTAGAGACGTTCGATTTTTGGGTCCAAAATTGACTTTTTTGATGATGACGGATAGGCACATTTTTCAGAATTTAAACGATTCCGTTAAAAACTTCAATATTGTTTTTCTCAATGTACATGTACCGGTACAATTAAGTATACTACCCGTACATCTAAAATTATGTTCTACTTTGCACAGTATGGTGCTTTATACCCCAAATTAATTCTGTGCAAGTTAAGAGATGTTTTGATAATTGGAATGAGCAGGATGGACTTCGTATTTTGACGGAAGCTTGCCGACTCTCGATTCCACATGTCTCCTTTATTTTTTAAACCTTAAGGCATTTCCAGGTCCTAATTGAAATCGACCTGCTTTTTTCTTGTGCCCATCATAACCATATCACGCAGAAAAAAAAGGCACACTGCTGCCGTAATACTGCCAGCAGCCCTGCCAGATGAGGGACTCAGATGGGAAATGAGAAGGCGTGATAGTGGGCTTGTTAACACCCACGTTGCCCACAACAACATTCCCTTGAAGACTCTTGAGATAAACACCCCCCCCCCCCCCCCCCCCACCCCACCCCACCCCACCCCAACAGCTCATCTACCGGTAAGTCAGTTGTGTACAATTTTCATTTCTTTTTAAAGGTATAACATTTTCTAAATACAAGTACTACTTAAAGGTAGGATACACCATTGGTAATTTCTTGAATTATCATGAATGGGCAGATTTGGGGGGTAGGGGGTGTATTTTATAGTAAATATCGTTTATTTGACTTGTCCCAAGTGTTACAATCATGGATGCTGAGAAAAGCAAGAAAAATGGTGTTCGTTTTTAACCGGCGATGGGCAGTGGTTCTTATTTTGTTCTCTTTTTTGCGATCGCCATCCGGCGATCGAGAATTTGTTTGTATACAATTATTTACTTTTAAACAAGTAAGATATTTCTTAATAATTTGGTAGTAATTTTTTTCCGATATCTGCAAATGTTGTATTCTACCTGTACATGTACAGTATATGTAAATGTATCGGTACCTTTAAACGATATTTACTATAAAATACAACCCCTCAAAATCCACCAATGTAATTCAAGCAATTTACCAATGGTGTATCCAACCTTTAACATACATGTACTTAGTACGGTATTTGTTCCTGGATGTTCTTAAAGATTTTAAGGATTCTTACATTTGAAGGGATGTGTGCGTTAGGTATTGTATAGGTACAATGTACCATAGAGAACTAAGGGATGAGGAGGTGGGGAGGGGGAGTCCCCATGTCTCATACCGTGCTGGAGGACATATCAGCAGTACACCTATACGTATTATCAGCAGTACACCTATACGTATTACGTATTGACGTGATTAAAGGTAGGATACACCATTTGCAGATATCAAAAATATTTACTACCGAATTATTAAGAAATATCTTACTCATCTGAAAGTGAATAATGATTCTAGGCATCCAGCAAAATGATTGCGCTAGATATCCTGTAATTATTTTAAAAAAATAGAATTTTATAAAGAAAAGTTGAAAACAAACGCTGTTTTTCGTGCTTTTCTCGGCAACCATGATTGTAAAACTTCGGACAGATCAGTTAAACGATATTTACTATAAAATACAACCCCCCAAATCCACCCATTCATGATAATTCAAGCAATTACCAATGGTGTATCCTACCTTTAAGTATACATGTGTATAGTAAGGCAAGCACTTACCGGTACATGTACCGTACGCAACTGATGTTGTCAAGTTACAAATAATATGCATCTTACAATAAACACACCACTTCAAACTCAACCAGACTGTCTCGTGTATTAAGGGCCGTTTTAATTTCTTGGGGAAAAAAAAGGTCCCCGTTCAAATTCCAAAAAGTCATTTCAAACACGAAACTTCGAGACACGTCTCCAGATGAGTCTGCTGAAGCAGTTCTAATGGCTGCGAGCCATTTTACTGAAGCCTCGGTCACGTTCAATCGGGACAAGATCAGCCGCGAGTCACCAACCCAGAGCCAATTTGGAGTACAGGTCCCGCGTTGGTTACATGTACATGTACATGTACATGTACATGTTTACTGTCTTAAGTTTCGCGGACCGGCTGAAACCCAAACCGGGGCCGAGGTAGCAGCCAGAGTGATAAGGTTCTTGAGTCTTATATCGTGGCAATTCAGATTTGGTAAAAAAGAAACCAAAGATCACATGTACCACTATGCAATCATGCATTCAGGAGTTATAGGTTTCGAATGTATTTTGGATGGCAGATAATAGTGAATATTTGTTGTTTATTTTGCCTTTGTACCTGGTTTTTGCCAGAGGGTTGTCTGTCTGAATTTTTTGACAGCCTGTAGGTTTGTTTTTTAGATTTATAAGCAACTTGGTTATTTAGAGGTTTTCAAGAAGTGAAATTTTGTATCAATTTCCAATGATTGCCGGCCGGCAATCTTTTGGAAAAACCTGACTACCTTCAAACAATGTATTAATTTAAAGTAGGTTGTTGACAATTTATGGGTGCACCGTGGAAACCAACTAGTCTGACATCTTAAAATTGCTCTATTTCGTCTAAAGGAAGTCGAGAAGCCAGACTACAAGAACAGCATTTTTTTTTGGTTTTTCCAGCATCTACGAACACAAAAACTTTAAAACAGATCAGCGTCCCATTATTCACTATAATCCTCTACCCACATCCATTTTCGAAAATTACAGCAAAAACCAAAAGGTGTATACAATAATTGGATATTTTGTTTACATCAGAATCATACACAAAAATCGTTGTTGTCTATCAACCATATAATCCAGTCGGAAAGTGAAGAGCCCTTATTGTGGTTGACAAACATACTGTATATGTGCGGCTAAAGATTAAGGAAAGATTTTGGGATAGAGTTTGGATAGTTTTGTAAAAGTGCCATGGCCTAGTGGTGTGGAGCATTCAATTTGTGGTCTGCAGGTAATTCTGCAGTTTTTGGTTTTTTTAGCCCATCCAGGGCCATCATGGCACTTATGGGTAGAGTCATTAGTAATGCCTTGCAGTGGACTAGTTACCCATCCCGTGCCTATTCATGCTGTAAAGAGATCAGTGTGTCTTGTTTCAGTGTGAGGGACTGGTTCTTCCACACTTTCCTCTGTACCCCTCACCTCAAGTGGTCTTTGGTCTTGTAATGGGCGATTTGCAGACGTACACACACACAAGTTTGATAGAAATCTCACTCACCTGCAAATTGTTCATTGCAGACGCAGGTATAGCCGGCCTCCTTCTGAATGCACTGGCCGTTGCGGCCGCAAGGGTTGGAGTAGCAGTAGTTGATCTCCGTCGTGCAATAGTTGCCCGTGAACCCGGGCGGGCAGTCGCACTTGTACAGCGTCTCCGGGTGGATGGAACGGAAGATGACAGTCTGCGTGGCGATGAAACCCGAAGAGCTCCAGAAGGAGAGCGGGGAGAGACACTGGTAGTAGTCCTTCCCAGTGCAGATCTCGTAAAGGCAGAGGTTGTCGCCGAACGGCAGTACCTCGGCTGTGGAGACCTCGGAGAGGGTGGACCGCATCAGGTAGACCCGCTCCTGGAGGTACTGGGAGGTGAAGAAGGTGCCGTCCTGGTGCTGGGCGGCAAAGGAGACGTTGAGGATGGGCGGCTCCCCTGCCGTGACATCATGGTCCTTGACGCTGAAGACGTAGACCAGGTTGCGCTGGGTGGGGATGATGTTGGACAGGGCGTCCACAAAGCGGTTGATCTTCGGGGACAGGAACTCCTGGGAGTTCATGTTCTCCAGCTGGACGGTGATGCTACTGAAGAGGAGGTCGTTGGTGACCATGGTGAGGCGGAAGGTGCACTGTGCCGTCACGACATTCAGGCCATCTACAGCAACCAAACAGAAACAAAACTTATTAAAATTTTAGATTTGAACAGAAATTGACAGGAGTGGGGATTGAACCTGCGACCTCGGATTACCGTTCCGGTGCACTACGGTACCAAGTGAGCTATCTAGCCCTATGTTGGCGGTCCCAAACTTGTCAATATCATTGTCAATATTCTGGTCATGTACTAGTACATGTATGTTTTGGGAATATTCACATGCTTTGATAAGAACAGGCAAATTATTAGGTTTACTCTTTTTAAACTAAACTTTTATTGGATCCTGTACCGGTAATAGGTTTAAAAAAATTCTAAAATACAATTAACCAGTTCGCGCCAAAGGATGTGTACATAGTCAACAAACAATTCAAAAAAATCAAAACGGATAACTGATAAACATGCCACGAGCTACTCGGAGTGAGTCAGCGATCGACTCACAGCTGACTTGTGTGGGTGTGCTGCCCAAAGACTGCCAGCCTGGGCCCGCTGGGGTCGATGTTCGTAAAATTAAAATAATCTTGCGGCTGGGTCCGGGAAATAAAAAAGAAACCGTCGTTGGTTGAAAGGATTGGGGGTTTTTAAAGAAGATTTTGACAAACTTAACCCAATTTACGGACACACAATTTTTCCCGTTTTTCCCTATTGAAATTTTTTGTTATGGTTTGAGATTTTCCATAAAGGTAAGATTATTATCAGAAATAATAATAATAATAATTAACCATTTTTATATAGCGCATAACACATAGTGATTAAACATGTCCCTATGCGCTGTAGAGAAAGAAAAAAGACAACAAAATACAAATACAAGATGTACTAGGTTTCAAACAAAAATGCATGACCTAAATGTTAAATAGGTGCGTCTTTAAAGCAATCTTGAACTTATCAATGGAATCAATATTTTTCAAATGTTCCGGGAGATTGTTCCATAGGGTTGAAGCAGTGTGAGCGAAGCTGCGTTCACCATATGACCTGGTCGAAACTGGTGGAATAACAAACAATTTTTTCTTATTAGAACGAAGATTTCTTGATGGTGTGTACAGTGTTAACAGCTCTATCAAATAAGGTGGCGCAAAATTATAAAAACATTCGTATGCCAACAACAACATTTTGAATGAAATGCGAGAGTGAATGGGTAGCCAATGTAATTATCTTAGGAGAAGAGACACAGATTCATGTTTCCTAATGCGAAAAATAAGACGAGCTGCAGAGTTCTGCACAACCTATAATAGGTGGATTGGGGGGTTGTATTTTATAGTAAATATAGTTTAACTGACCTGTCCAAAGTTTTACAATCATGGATGCCTTAAACAAAAAAACAAAAAAATAAAGTCTTTGTTTTTCACCAGCGTCGGGCAGTTGTTCTCGTTTTGTTCGCGATCGCCATATGGTACAGTTCGATTTTAACAAGTACTAGACATCTAGCGCAATCATTTTGCTGGATGCCTAGAATCATTATTTACTTTCAAATAAGTAAGATATTTCTTAATTTTGAGTTCTGCAAATGAATTCTACATCACCTTTAAGCACACAAACCCTATGGAATGTCTCCAATAACATCATGTACGAAAAGAAAAAAGATTTTGTGTACGTGTACCTACAAATACCATAAATTTACAAAGTTTCTGTCTGCATCATTAAAACCTCAAATAGGCTATAGATTGAAAAACACCACATCATTCACTGCAAGCATGTAATCACAGAGCCTACTGGCCATACCAGTAATTGCTTCTGATCATTTTACGACCTGTTGATGTAGATAGCCCAGAATTCATTGCAAGCCTTGAACTTGGATGGCACTAGTACCAGTTGGTATTTTGTTTTTTCCTACAGACGTTTCAGCTCACACACTTTACTACACAAAGGGCATAAACTGCCAACACTTCTACAGTCATAAATAAGTCATAATCAGCAACCCCAGAAGCTGTTATTTGATGCTGCCCAGAAGGTACATGTACACCAGATATTTTATACAAATAAATTGTGTATGATGTAGTGTAGTGGAGCTGTGGTCCAGTGAAGTGTTTGACTCCTGTAAGATGGTATACATGTATGTACGGTGTACCGGTATGTACATGTACATGGGTTCAAACCCTGGCAGGTGCTTGTGTTCTTGGGCAAGACACTTTGCTACAATTGCCTCTCTCCACCCAGAAGTAATGGATACCTGTGAAGGTAGAGACCACATGCGCTGATCTTCAGCTGCTGAAGAAATGGTCTCATTCCTGGTGTTTTTTTTCAATTTCTAACCATCCAAAGTAACCAACCAAATTATTGTAAAGATATTTATGGTTCAAAACTCACTGTGAAATTATTCCTTCTGGCATGCTGTCATTTTGAAGAAAATAATAAAAAGAAGTCCCAAATAAATACGTCTAAAGCCGCGTTCGCATTGGACTTAATATTGTCAAAAGTTACCGTATGTGATTGTCAAAGTTCACGGTGTTAAATCCTCCGCTAGAAGCTTGGGCCTGTAGATCTTACTGTTGCGGAGGGTAAAATCGACAATTTGACAATGTTACCCTCTGTCCGCATTGGATTTAATTTGGTTAAAGTTGACAACAGTCTCCGTAGGTTTTACCCCAAAAAGTCCAATGCGAACGCGGCTTTAGAGACACAGTTCTGAAAATTTTCATATTGTAGTTGGCTCAAAATCTAAATCTTAGAATAACTTTGTCAGATGACATGTAGTTGTCAAGCACCATTCTTTAATTTCTGAGAACTTTGCTGCTTCGAATGATAAAAATGCACACCTGACCAAACCAATATAGTGGGTTTTATTTTATCGGAGAAGTGGGATAGGCTGATGAAGTACATTTGCAACTCTACACTGTACTTGAACAAACCTAAGGCAAGAAAATAACAGATACTGGTATTTAACATTAAACAAAAATTGGTTATTCAAAAGGTAGTTAATTATGCACCATTTGCTGTTATTCACATACAGTACGTACCGATACATGTACAGTCAAGTAAGGTATTTTAAAATAATTCAGTAGTTTTTGTTTTTTTATTTGCAAATAATGTCTACAAATACTACATGTATGTACATTTATGTACATATACCAGTAAAATGTACCGGTACATTCTTACATTTCTTTATTTTTAAATGGTCAACTGCATCGTAGACTCTTGGGTGCCTTCTATACATGATGCCATCTCCAATTTGTGAAATTGTGCCCCGAGTCAATTTTTGTGCACCATTTAAGATCTCTAACTGCCAAATGCAGTAGATAGCAATCACGCAAAATGCACTGAAAAAAAAAAAAAATATGTTCCTTTCATTTTAATGGCAGTTTTCCCACCCTTAAATGAGACTTATACATGCAGCCGCACAGCTCGTACAATTGATCTCTGGGAAGCCTTGTGGGGATACAGGACGTTTTCCGAGTGACTTGCGCGATGCTGTATTTATAGCCGAGCATGCAAGTTTTGTCTCGAGGCGTCTATAACTGCTCCACAATGCACAGGCACGCAAAGGGCTCGGTGCCGTACAATACACAGCGTACCGGCACATGTACAGCAGCATAGACATTTTTCTATATATTTTTTTAATAACAATCCCTGCACCTGGTAGCGAGGTGTTGGGGTCATGTGGTCAGGCCGTGAAACGTGCCTCGCGTCCATACCAGTCAAGATTGGCATATTCAGAATAGTCATCTTCAATGGCTTTTGGTTTCAGGCAAAGTTTCGGGTGGCATTTTGAACACGGTAATAAATGAAGCCAATTTCGTGAAAAGCATGCGTCAAAAACTAAATTACGGGAAGCATTCAAATGGATATAAATACATGTACATGCACATGTATGGACCCCAATCCTCCATGTGCAAACATACGCCATTGATGTGCATACAGTTCTTTGCTATGTGTATTGTATCTGGATTAACCCTAACAACACCCAATACTACAAAATACTACTTAAGTAAACTGCAGTATGCAGTACTCTTGCCTATTCAAGTGTACATGCAGTATTTTGTAGTACTGTGTACTGTACCCAAAATGAATGCCTCTAGCCTTAGGGGTTAACAGGGTATTGAGGGCTTTGACTGACACAAGGACATGTTTACACTATGTGAATAATATGTGAATCACCTGTTGGTAATAAATACCAAACAAAGTCTGATGCAAAAAAAGACTTGATTTCTTGATATTAACTCATCTGATTATTCAGACTGAATACTCCAAACTCCAAGACTCATTCACAATTTTTACAATTCGTCGCAGGTTTCACGAACTGACGCGACCGACCGCACAGAGGTAAAACGTGATTTAGAAATAATCGCATTTGAAGTTGGTGGTCTTTTAATATCCTTTTCCGACGGATTTGTGTCATGGGGAATTTCCCCCAAAATGAGTGTATGAAAGTTGATAGCTTAAATAATCTAGCCAAATACTTACTTCATAAAAATAATTTCACAGTTAATGAGAAGACGTTCATAAAGCACAAAGACACTTCGTGAAAACTTACAAACACACAACGCGCATTGTGCAAGTTGCCCGTATCCAAACAGTCACTTCGTGAAAACGTTTACACACACACCGCGTTGCCCGTATTCAAAGTGAAAACCCCAACACACACACGCACCGCGTTGCCCGTATGCAAAGTGTCACTTCGTGAAAACGTTTACACACACACACCGCGTTGCCCGTATTCAAAGTGTCACTTCGTGAAAACTAAATGTCAGTGGGTCGACTTGTCTTGTACGCATACAACAGATGCCGGCTTGTCGCGTAAACAAAAAAACATCGTACTCATTGTTGAAAGCGAAGCATGGTATACCACACAAGCGCTCCTGAGATCGAGCTTGTCATGTCACTTCGTGAAAACCTTTACGCGAGAGGTCGCTGTCACATTAGTTTTCACGAAGTGACATCTTTTGAACCGCCACTTCGTAAAAACGAAAAAACTCAGTTTACTTAGATTACATATAAAAACTTGTTTACTTTATTTGCAAAACTAAACAGATTTAAGGATTGAGACTTGGTAGAAAGAGAGATAAATGTATTTCCAGTCCAAATAGTGACTAAACCCATTTTCATAAAAAGTCAGACTTTTGAGTAAAACGTCACTTCGTGAAACCTGCGACGAATTAAAGACAAGGGGCCAAATTCATAAACGGTGATGATCACCAGATTATTTCAGTCACGTACAACTATTGTACGGTGGCTAAAACAGAGAAGTGCGCGTGTGGATAAACTCCTGAGATCATCGCAATTCAGTAAGAAAATAATCGGCTGTTTATCCAGCTGTGTACAAGTTCCTGCTTAGCCGATGTTTACTGGTCTAGCCGTACATCATTCTATTCACAGCGGATCACGTAATATGTTGAATAAAAGGGCATATCTATCTTTAAAAAAAACCGCATATCGCTGTGCTCTGCTGATCAGCTCAGTTGACACTATAGTTGGAGGGTCGCCATGTCGAAAAAACGCGCTGATAATTTTACTCATGACCAGAAAATGGGTCTCATTGAGTGTGTAAAAGTGTGTAAACAGTTCTTCCTGTGCTATTTCAATGATACGCAGCAGGTCCATGGCCATATGCCCGTCCCCACAAGCAAGCCAACAGAAAAATGGAACGCGAGATAAACAAACCCCTTGGGACGATTAAAATTTCTTTTGTTACTTAGACGTACTGTATATGTCACTAAACCATGTACGTTTGATAAACAGAAGCTGATCTGAGCACTCTTTCTTTATGAATTCGGGCCTAGATTTGTACGTTTGATCATCAACTGTTTATACACAGTTTAGCCTAGTTAATCGTGATCAAGGGAAGATCACCGTTTATGAATTTGGCCCAAAATGTTTAAATGCAGATAGACTAAAGGTCAAATACATTTGTAATGTCTCATCCTATACTGGTAGATGAACATGTACATTGTACGTCTCTTTTATGTAATCGACACATTGCTTCGTGTACGTACATACATGTAGCATTTACTTGCCTATTATACCGCTGAACGCAGGAAAAATGGTGTTAGGACAATTCCTTGACCGCTATTATTCAAAATAGCCCGGGGCGCAACCACTTGCGCATCATGCATCACTAGATACAAATGTCCGTGTATTGACCGGACTGGACGTTAAGCGGTTCCACAGGGCACTGGGGACAGTTTCAATTTGCATAAAATAAAAGAAATCAAATAAAAAGTCTTGGTTTTCTTGAGTGCCATGACCATTTTTGGCAGTTAAGAAGTACATGTACACAAAAAAACACACACAAAGGAGAGTTGAAATGGGAGGTGGGGGCTGACGAGGCGATGACTGATTCTATCACTGAATCTCAAGAGAGAGAAATATGAGGAACCCTTCTCGGTATTTCTCACAGAGCTACTGATGGCCTACATGACGATTCGCCTGCCCCATTTGATATGGCAGAAAGTACAGTACACACAGAGACATTATTCACACCATGCTTGCCACTATCCCTGGTGTAATATGAGAAAAGTGTTGACGCTCCGTGGTTAATTTTAGATATGTTGAAAAAGAAGAAGACTTATAATACATTTGAGTTAATTGACAGTGGACAATTTCAATGGACCGTCTGCTCGAAAGTGTGAGGGTGCCATTTCCACGATATTTTTGGATACCAATAGCGTATTTGAAGATAATTTTTCATGTTTGTTTACACATAACTACTGTTAGGCTCAATAACAAAACAAATGTTCAATTCAGTTTTTAGATAAAAGTACAGTTCTTAAAACAACTACAGTACTTCAAAAAACTTTATTTTGTTAGTTGCAGCACAAAAAATGGTGTCATTATAGTGCCATTACGCGACCATGCAAATGGTTCATGATCAATAAAGGGCATCCCAAAAAAACAAAACCTAATCTGCAATTTGACTAAATTGTGCACTGTACGACTATAATAATTAGTTTGAGCAAAATTAAAAATTGAAAGTTAAAAACGGAGACAGATATAAATTTAGAAATGAGGTGGCAATATGAAAACTGAGCAAGCCTGGAGGTTTAAAGGTAGGATACACCATTTGCAGATCTCAAAAAATTGTACTACCGAATTATTAAGATATATCTTACTCATTTGAAAGTTAGTGCAAAATGATTGCGCTAGATATTCTAGATATTGTTCCGAAAAATTGAATTTAAAAAAAATCGATCGCGAGAGAACAAAACATAAGAATCGCTGCCCAACGCAGGTTGAAAACAAATGTCGTTAGTCTTACTTTCTTTGGCATCCACGATTGTAAAACCTCGAACACGTATTAAAGTCAAACGATATTTGCTATAAAATACAACCACCCAAATCCCCCCATTCGTGATAATTCAAGCAATTACCAATGGTGTATCCTACCTTTGAAGCCCAAAGCCTGCAATTGTGACATATTGTAATTTATGAAAAACACATGTGGGTTTGGCAGCATACAGGTATGGGAATATGACTAGTTATGGCAGGTGACTGGATGTGGATGTGATTGGATATGACAATGTAAAAAGGCAGATGGCAGGATGCTGGGTAACAGAGTGCATAAACAGATGCTGTCACAGTTGGTAAAGCCAAGAGTGCACCACACTAGTTGCTGTGGTTAAAGAGTCCTGAAAAAAATATATTATGAAACACCAATTGAGATGAATAAAATGCCCCGTTAACTTGTAGATACCACTTTAAATGTCACAGTCGGTTAAATTCATTATTTCAGTTGGTACTACTGGTAGTTCGTACTACATGTAGGTCGCATTAGATCGCCTCATTTGTTCCTACTACCAGTAGTTTGCACTAGTTCGCTGTCTTGATGTCCCATCTCCGACTACAGATACCGGTATGTCTTTCTTGTTTGCCCTGTTCTCCGTAATACATGTAAGTCGTATTACGGTAAATCAGCCTGATGCGTCCCGAGTTGTTCTAATTTTTCGTATTTTATATTTGTTGCTACAGTGTACATTTGCGGGCATTTGTGGCGATTAGTCCTACTGGCTTAAATTTCTATGTAGTTATTTTATATGGTTAGTCGCCAAAGTGGGACCAGGGCATACTGTGCACATGCAGTTTTCTTTTCATTTCAAGATTGTTTTACCATTGTTTTGATTAGCTCTAACACTAATACAGTCCTCAATCCTCCAAAAGTCAATATGATTTTGCGCACACCCTAGGGAGTTCAATATGATTTGGCACACACCCTAAGGAGATACATGTAGGGTTAAAAGGTAGGATACACCATTGGTAATTGCTTGAATTATCAGGAAGGGGTGTATTTGGGAGGTTGTATTTTATAGTAAATACCGTTTAACTGACGTACACAGCCGAAGTTTTGGTCATGGTTGCCAAGAAAAAAAAAACGTTCGTTTTCAATTGGCGTAATTGGGCAGTTGTTCTTGTTGTTCTTTTTTTCGCAATTGCCATCCAGCAATCGTGATTTTTTTTTATAAAATTCAATTTTGCGGAACATTTACATGTACAGGATATCTAGCGCAATCATTTTGCTGAATGCCTAGAATTATTGCAATCTGCAAATGGTGTAACCTACATTCAATTATATAAAGCTCACCCATAAAGCAAAGCCAATTGTTCAAACTGGCCGAAAACTTATAAAAGTTATCAAATCGATATCAAAGTTTGGAGGGTTCCTTTAAAATTGCCAGCATGTTCATGTTGTCATTGCAAAATCACACCAACCTTATGGAAACAATATTTATTGGTGACATTAATTGTTCCAATTTGTATTGCCAAGTTCATTTGAGTACAAAAAAGACAAGTGGGTCCCCCTTTTGTTTTTCCTTTATCTTTAACACATGGGGCTATGTTTAAACAACATGTGGCTGTATGTTTATGCTAGGAGTGCAAGGGTTAATCCTAGGACATGGTTTCATACACAAAGCATCATGTCCCACCCATCCTAGGTACTTGTCCTGTCTGACTCTCGACTTCCAACAGACTGGTAACTGTCAATAGCACATCCACCCAGATGATAAATGGCCAAATATTATGAGGGTGGTAATGTTGGCAACTTATGGTAGTGCAACCATGGTGGAGTGTGCTATATTCTAGGTTTTTAGGAAGGTGGGATCTACGATGAGTACTGGGGCCGATTTCACGAAACTCGTCTTATTTTACAACTCATCTTGGGACTTATCATGTAGAACGAATCACTCGATCTAAAAAGCATGTGTCCTAAGATCGATTTCACTAAACCCATCTTATAATAGACGCAATAAAAATACCAATTTGATGGCTGTTTCATGTTTGTTTTTACCACTAGAGAAAACAGTCGTTGAAAAGAAACATGCAACAGCTTCCCGCGCGTGCGAGTGCTCTGGTACCACATAACGATCGAGGGTCGAAGCACAACAGAGCACAAAGGGAACAAAAGCCCTTCGGTCGACGGTATGAATGGAAAACTTCGGTCCTCGATTGTTGGGGCAAGCGCTAAGGTAATGGGGTTAGGGTATAACATAGGAATAAAGGAAAACACAATAGGGGATCCTCGATCGTTATGTGGTTCACGACTGCGTGTGCGTGCGTGCATTAAACACAAACTATGCTCAGAAAACTTCTCTGCGCAATACATTTCTAACGTAGTCGACTTATAGATGTTGGCGTATAACTGAATTTTAAAACTATACACACGTATCAAAAATCATCTTCGAAACTATAACTGATTTCCAGACGTTATACAAATTAACGCATGCATTAATGAAATAAGATGACCCTCGAACCGATCTTAAGTTAAGACAAGTTCAGCCGCATTGCTAAAGAAGTTAGGACGTGTTGAACGCGTCTCAACTTTGGTGAAATCGATCCTCGGACGAGTCGCAAGTTAGGGTGTGTTACTCTTCCCAAGACGCGTCTATTTATTAGAGTTTCGTGAAATCAGCCCTTGACCCCTAAACTAACCGTCTTTTACACTATTGTTAGACCTACATGTACATATGTACACAAAATATGTATGTACAGTACCTCCAGAATCAGAGTCCAACAGTTGATGTGTACAGTTTGCCATATTTGTGTTGGATTATAGCCAGGATGGGTATGGTTCCAAGTGAATTACACTAGGAAGTTGGGGTTTTAATGCAGCAGTCAATGGAAAATCTTGACCCTACCTTCCTCAAGCCTTCACTCTTATTCACCTGTCTTGAACTGCCAACGTGAAGATTCACCTCCCAGACAACAACATTATGTAAAACGGGAGGTGAATCTTCAAGTTAGTAGAGTCGTTTCAAGACAGGTGAATAAGAGTGAAGGGTTGAGGAAGGTAGGTTCAAGATTATCATTGATTGCTCAATAAAAAGTTGTACAATAGATCTGTAAAAATTGGGCATTAAATCAATCCCTGGCTATACAGCATCATGGGGGAAACACTGACTAGCGCCCTGCATAAAAGACAGACAATTTGGGAGATCACCAACATACGGTACATGTAGGGCAATATAACTCAGTTGGTAAAGTGCTGGTACAGTATTCTGGAGGTGGCAGGTTTACGTACATCCCACTCATGCCTGTTTTCCTTGTTCACTTTGAACGTTTTGTATTTTAAAATAATATATTAAATTGTATTTTAATTTGATATGAAGTTACTTCTACTGGTAACCTCCTATTAACCAGTTCGTGCCGGGATTATTTGAGCATTGACCAGACCTCGGTGCAGGATTGTTTTTCACGAACCTCGATCCGAGACGAGTTCAGTAGAGAACTAGTCGAGTCCATCACAAGTCCCTGTAAGCCCATGTAAGTCCCTGCAAGTTTATCACAAGTCCTTCAGTTCCAATTCAAATCACAAGCTATTCAAATCAGCTTTGTCAAAAGCATTCCTTTGTCATTGTTCATTCAGTTACTTGTGACTGCCTTTATGAAGGGACTTGCGACTGGCTTCACGAAAGGACTTGCGACTGGCTTCACGAAAGGACTTGTGAACGGATTTGCAGGGACTCGACTACAACCCTGGGGTTAAGGTCGGCATCTGTGGGTAGCAGTAGCACACACTGATATTTTCGGCCTCACTCGTGATCCGTCATCTGTTTTGAATTTCGGAAAAACTTTGCATGTATACACCTCCTCTGACGCGAACTGGTTATAATCGGCACTGTCCTCCAATTATCAATTCTTTTCATGATGTACATGTATGTAGTAAAGGTTTGCGGATGCTCCATCTGGAAATCTCATTTGGGAAGATGTGTGGTTTTGAAAAGAACCGTTGAGTTGAGAAGACTAGACACATCTTTGCATGATGTTTTTTATTTTTAAGTAAAGCACATAACAGCACATTAGGAACACCTACATCTTGTAAGATCAAAATTGATATTCAAGAGAAACGTACGCCTTTAAGAACTCATTTGTTGGCCGACATTTTGCAAAAGTCTGAACTAAACTGCGAGGATCTTCACAGTTGACATGTCAAGATTCTGGAAATTATTGCAGCGAGTTGACTGACAGTGAATTGCCCATGATAACCAAACAGTGATGCATATCTTGAGGGATGGTGGTTTCTCAGGGTTGAAGACACTAGCGTCCATCCGATGAGTGCATCCCATGGGCTTGATTGCCCAAGAATCCAGTGGGAAATAATCTGTCCAAATCAATCCGTTATCACAACATCCTGCTGCAAATACAGACCTAAACCATGAATAACCTCTCATCTAAACTCCCATGAACCTCGTAGCTCTGCAGTAAGGACATGTATATATTTTTATCAAGGACGGTTTATATACATGTACAGTATGTTTAAACCGTCATTGATACAAATTTGAAATTTCACAACCATCCAGCACTTGTACATATGTAGGATCATTCAGATTTTTGCAGATTTTGATTTTGTTTTTGTTTAGCAACAAAATGTTCACCTGTTAAAGTTTCAACTGAGTGGATACTATAAATGTTGAGAAAACAACCAAAATGGTTTGCACACTTTGTATAGGGTCTTGTGAAAGAGTTTTTCTGAACTAATTGTACCATTTCTGGTAGAATACCATAATTTTGTGTCATTTGTTACTAACAATATCTTCAGTTTTAGAAAGGTTTTTCTTATTTCAATGGAAGATTTATTTCAAGGAATTGTATACCAGCCAAAGAAATAAATGCAACTTGGTAACTACCGGTACTAGCTTTCAAGACAATCTTGCTTGTGGTGCACTGCCTTAAAAGGTAGGATACACTTTTTGCAGATAGCGACAAAATCTACTTCCTAATTATTAAGAAATATCTTACTCATCTGAAAGTAAATAATTATTCTAGACCTCCAGCAAAATGGTTGATATCTTTTAATTATTCTGAAAAATATAATTTACTGCGATCAAGAAAAAACACAAATATAAGAATAACTGCTCGATTGAAAACAAACGCTGTTTTCGTGCTTTTCTCGGCATTCGATTGTAAAACTTCGGACAGGTTAGTACAATATTTACTATAAAATACAACCCCCTAAATGCACCTAACCCATTCATGATAATTCAAGCAATCACCCCAAAAAAACCAGTTGATCCATGTTGTCATAGTATACAAAATGTAGTAACTCCCAATGAAAAGCCATGTTCCTGAAAACAAACAAGGTCTCCTGTACATTCTAAATTAATTATTAACATTGCAGTCCCCATTCAAGATGTGCCTTCAACCCCTCAGCATCCCTTTCTTCAATACACGATTGTTATATGCATGTCTGCACAGAAGTCTTTGTGCAATAGCTGCACCGCACAATAGACTGAGCGTGCAGCTGCCTCACAGGCTGTGTTCTACGGGATAGTACAGCTGGCCCACAGCATTCCGGACGGATTAGCGGGTCGAGACTAATAGCCACTCCCTGGCGTTAACGCTTACTCCTATATGAAGCAATACGAGTCGAAAGAAACGCCCTCCCCCTCCCCCCTACTGATTGCTCGTAATCAACTCAGGAAGTTGAAAGGAAATATCAGTAAGGTGCTTCTGTCGAGTAACAAGCCTGTATGTTCTTTAACCCTAACCTTCCTGTCAAAATCATGTAAAAACATTCCATCGTTGACCCTCTATTGTCCCTCTTTGGTTTGTACATGTACTATATCTATCTACTATCTATCGCAATCATTTTGCTAGATGCCTAGAATCATTATTTACTTTAAAATAAGTAAGATATGTCGTAATAACTCGGTAGTAATTGTTTTCTCTATATATGCGAATGGTGTATCCTACCTTTAAACACACATTCGCATTTTTGTATCACTGTGGAGACATGGCTTTGTTCTCGTGTACAAAATGGTTAGAAAGTCGAGCACGTTTTTCAAAATGCTCCCATTTTAACCATAATTTTTTTCCTGGGTTGAAATTTCGACCCAATATACCCTATATTATACCCTAACCCAAACACTAACCCTAACCCACATCCTAATCCTAGTTTTTGAGTAATTTAAGTAAAATCCAAAAATCTAATTCGTGAAATTCCCAATGGAGACCTATTCATCTATAGAAATTTACCCTCCGGAGACGTTTTGTCTCCATTGTACACATTGTGTTCATGTCTCCAGAGGGTACCGTATTTCGGAACATCAGATCCTAATTTTTACACATTAGCAACAACCACCCAAAGCTCCAAACCTTTTTTTAAAAGAAATATCCTATAGGCCTAGATTTGCTGATAACCATTTTGTTATCGTTTTATTGGCACATCACGTTCTCTTTTTCCTCCTCAACCCTCAGGGCAATAGACACACCTGCTTATTAGGGCAGACAGGAAAATACAAGAAGGATGTTCACTGGTAATAATCGTTGGAGTCGGTGTGCATCGGATAAACCACCTCGGGCAACATGGGCATATATACCGCTAGGCTGGTAACTACCCGGTATGTTCTAATAATGTGATGAGTCAGTGCTAATACTGCATAGTAATGCAGATGATGAGATTTTGTAAAGTAAAATCAGGTAAATGTACAATGTAGGATGATGGAGAATTGTCAAGAAATATTTTCTACGTTCTAACCCTTATACGATAGGGTACTGTACATGTACCGGTAGGTGTATTGTTATACTATTATGTGCTGTGTTTTGAGTGCCGAATTGGGCCTTAATTTTTATTAAAGAAAATCTATGTATTTCTATATTTGTAGATTTTATTTTTTTCATATTGTAAGTGGCTGATGGGAGAGTATTAACCGACACATGCTAATAAATTGACAGAGTTGTATTTGAGTCCCTGCAAGTCAACCACAAGTCCTTCAGTCCCAAGTCAAGTCACTAGCTATTCAAAAGAACTGATAACAAAAGCATTATATCCTTTGTCATTGTACAACCAGTTACTTGCGACTGGCTTTATGAAAGGACTTGCGACTGGCTTTATGAAAGGACTTGCGACTGGCTTTATGAAAGGACTTGCGACTGGCTTTATGAAAGGACTTGCGACTGGACTTGCGACTGGACTTGCGACTGGACTTGCGACTGGACTTGCGACTGGACTTGCGACTGGACTTGCGACTGGACTTGCGACTGGACTTGCGACTGGACTTGCGACTGGACTTGCGACTGGACTTGCGACTGGACTTGCGACTGGACTTGCGACTGGACTTGCGACTGGACTTGCGACTGGACTTGCGACTGGACTTGCGACTGGACTTGCGACTGGACTTGCGACTGGACTTGCGACTGGACTTGTAGGGACTAAAATACAACTCTGTATTAACTCAATCAGCTTTCAATCTCATTTTCTGATGGATTCGGGGAGAAATATGGGGCCGTGTGGCCCAGTGGATATAGTTTGCGACTCATGATCAGAGGGTCAGAGGTTCGAATCCAGCTGCTGGCTATATGTTGTGTCCTTGGGAAAGCCACTTCACCCCACTTGCCTTACTCTCCAACCAGGAGTATAAATGGGTACGGTACCTGCCTTCGCTGGGGAGTAACTTGCAGTGGAGACTAGCATCCTATCATCCAGGGCAAATAGAAATATTCTCAGTCGTTACATGCTAGAGAAACCAGAGTGAAACACCGGCCTGATGAGCCACATTGGCTTGAGAGGCTTCCCTTCTATCAGAAATCAGTTTCTTAACTGCATTCCCTTAATGGTTCCCTAGGACTACAGTACTCTACTGAATCCAACAGAGTCCAACAGTGACTCCAAATTGTGTTGAACTGTATCTCAAAAACTAGCAAGCAAATTACACAACAAAAACAACAACAACAACAACAACAACAAATAAATTAGCTCTGAAGGTTTCTGCAAGGATCGGGTGAAAAAATAGTGTTGAATCGACACGGAATGACCTTTTAGTCAGTCCTGGATATACGCAGCGCAGATGAGAACGTGATTCACACCACGGACAGCTCGAAAGATCCATGTAAAATTCAAGACATTCTAAGGAGTGCCTCTCCAAGGCTTTTATCTAAACCCTGCGGCATGCATGTCATCATTTCATAAACTAACATTTCCCCTGTTCAAGTGGCTGTTTGCACTGCATCTAAAAGGGATGCACCTCTCTGCATTTTTTTGCGCGGGTGCTATAAAGACGAGTTAAGCGCATTACGTTTCACGCAGGGAAGTCCATGTATGACGGACACAAGGTTAACTACGATCGATTTCATGTATCCCTGAAAGGATTTTTTGCAAAATGTGGCAGGCTCGAAGGCCCAAGCCCATCGGATTGTTATCATCAGTATCAAGGAAAGGCATCCCATGTATGTATTTCCACAAAAAAAACTTAGCAATATCCCCCCCCCCCCCCCCCCCCCAATTGCCATTTCAATTGAATGAATCTTAAGAATTCCTCATATCAAAATATTTGTTGTTTATGGCAAATACATACTATGCAACCATGTAAAGTGCCACCTTACAATGTACGGTAAAGTGTCAAGTATGGTAATATTTCAATGAAGATCACCACCAAACATGTAGATCACATGATGTCCAGCTCGTTAAATTTACAGCGCATAATCTGCAGCCCGATTTGTTGATCTTCTTAAAACGGGTTTGTAACAGTATTGATGCCATTGTCCTATTGTTGCCCTTTTGTTCCCGGTACCCCGTAAGTGCTAATCTGTAAACGCAAGGAGAATGAATGCCTCAGCTACATGTACGCCCCCAATATCAAGACAAGATATGAAGTAAAATGAACTGCGTACCCATACACAAAACTATGCTAGACACTCTACATCCAGAGCACTGCGGTAGTGAAAGAGTTGAATATAACAGGGCCAAAGGTGTCGGCCTCAGTACAAAAAAAAGCCACAGCCTTTAGCCAGTCAAGTTGTTGAACCATTACTCTTCATTCCCAGCAAGCGTGGCTTACACACCTATTGCACTCGTCTTCCATTCCCATTCCCGTAACCCTATCCTGGCTAAATGCAGGCCGGGGCTCTTAATCCAGGCGAAATATGAGAATGTCTCGTCAAGCGGCGTTAAATTGCTAAATACTAACACACCAAAAAAAAGGGGGGGGGGAGGGGGCAGGAGGGAAAATCTAATGTTTGCTAATTCAGAAATCGACATTCCACCACATGTACCCGTACTCCATCAAGTACATGTACGGCTGGCTGAAAAGAAAAAGTGAGAAACTCCAGAAAAGCAGGTGGAATACGAATGAAAACCTACACAGGAATTAATATACAAGTTTTGGAGCCTGGCATCATGTGAAAGGGTAGTCAATATCAATGAAGGGTAAAATTTATGAGCCTTTTCCCCTCTGTCCTTGATGGATGGAGGTTCAAGTACCAACATGTTCAGCCTAATGCGGGGTAATTTTAGCTGAAAGGAAATTGCACAACCAGGCATACCGGTACTTTCACAGGCTTCAAAGCAGACCAAGCTTGGTGAAAAAGTAAGACGACAGTACATTTAGGTGAAAAAGCAGTACTTCGAGAGTGGTTTTCATTACTCACCGAAGCCCACAGCATAAGCCTCATTTGGCATGTTCTGCGCTCACAACACTAATTGTGTTCTATTCCTCAAGTACCGTAACTGGTAAGCTCTTCTTAGTACAGATGCAGTACTACTGCGCCCAAGCCCTTCATTGTTTGATTTTGACAGTGTGTAACACAGTTATGAAAATATTATATTCATTTGAGTTGGAAAAAGTAGGAAATGCTAGGAATTTCAAGAAACAAAGTATAACTAGGAATACTCGTAAGCCTGTTTAGCCCATTCAGTAGACCATCGGACTAAGGAACACAGGGTCCGCAGTTCAAGTCGGCCTCCACTCACCCAGCATGGGGAACACTTGTGTGGTATTAGTGAACTGGGTGTGGCGCTTCTTCTAGTAACAACTGATCTCCCTGGTCTAGCGCTGTCGTATGGCTGATAACGACTATACCGGTACATGTACATGTAGGTTTCCTTGGCCTACATGTTACGTTACCTTACCTCCACAGTGTACGGGTACAAGTACCAGTACCGATACGTGCTAAGGATGCCGTATAAAATGGTGCCCCAGTTGATCAAAATGCAATTAAAGCCAAGATTTCTATATAAATAAAAACTTTGGCAAAGCTGTGTGCCATCCCCCCTCCCCAATTTTTTATTTTTTTTTAAAATAAATAAGTAATGTGTACATACATGTACTGGTAGATACTGGATATCAGTATCCCAATGTCCCCAGGCAAGCAAATTTAGCTGGCAGTCTAAGAAATATTACACCACAGCAAATTATGATCTGGGGGCCTACCAACGATTTATGCACAGCCTGGAATAATTATTAACCCCAATATATCCGCATCCATTCCAATAGAAATCTACGATCTGCACTGAGAACTCTAATGGAACACTTTTTCATATTGGCAAGTTTTGTCTGGGGAGCTGTATGAAAATGAGTTATATTTTCAATCACTTGAATCGGTTTTAGTTTTGGGGTTTTTTGAAACAGTTTTTTATTACTTCAGTTCTTTTGGAAAGCTTTATGTTCTAGAAGCTTAAAGTTAGGATACACCATTTGCAGATATCAAAAATATTTACTACCGAATTATTAAGAAATATTTTACTCGTTTGAAAGTAAATAATGATTCTAGGTATCCAGCAAAATTATTGTGCTTGATATCCTGTAATTATTCCGAAAAATTGAATTTTATAAAATAAAATTGCGATCGCCGGATGGCGATCGCGAAAAAACAAAGATAACATAAGAATAACTGCCCGACGCTGGTTGAAAACGAACGCCGTTTTTAGTGCCTTTCTCGGCATTCATGATTGTAAAACTTCGAACAGGTCAGTTAAACGATATTTACTATAAAATACAACCCCCCAAATCTATCCATTCCTGATAATTCAAGCAATTACCAATGGTGTATCCTACCTTTAAATGCAGCTGTACTGCTGTCTATATCGAACCCTCCTCGGCTCACTTTAACAAGAATTATTCACAACAATTAATACAGGATATCTATCGCAATCATTTTGCTGGATGCTTAGAATTATTATTTTCTATTAACTAAGTAAGATATTTCCTAAATTAATTATCTTTCTTTTAGGCAACTCCCTACCCCCTCGGTATCATTCCTAAACAAAGGATATGAACATAGAAGCCTTACACAAATGTAATATTACTTCTCTTTAAAACTAGTCTCCTTGGTGGCTGGTTTGGAATGGCCAATCTTTCATTACAATAAACACAGAGCTTAATACCAAAGGCTCAAATGTCAAATCACTACTTCCTGAAGGTACTGACAAATGTCTGTCCTGACTAAATACCAAGTCGCTAAGTAACTACAGCAGCAAAATCCTACTTCAACTAGAGAAGAGAAAAGAAAAAAAACACACAAAAACTGAACACAGAACGACCAATTTGGGGTTAAGACGAGCCAACTGAATGTTTTCCCCCTCATGATTACTTTGCCTCTGCACAGGAAGCTGCCTCACATATTGCGCAGACATAAAACCGAAGCTATCGTTGACGCCGTCTGTCGGATGAGACTCTGTGGAGAAGGGAGCAAGATTGTTTTTGTCCGGTGCGATTCGGTACGAAACAGAAGACGGGCGATGTAAATGAAACACGACTAGAGTCCCTGATGACATCGCTAATGTGGTCTTGTAACCCACGGCAAGACTTATTATCGTTTCAAGATGGGCATGGTGAAATTACGATTTCCGGATTAAAGATTTGTAATTTTGTTCTATGGATCATATTCTTTGGGGCATTTGGGCAGATTTCAGAAATTCAGTAAGTCATTTTGTTTTGGAGGTCTTTAAAAGCTGAATTTATCTTTGTATAGTAATTTTACTCAATATGATACATGTACTGTATGCTAATATAATACAAACGGCATAAAAAGTATGATTAATGTAAATTGACAGCTTCAGATGGCTTGTAAACCTCATAAAACACTATTGCCAGAAAGAAAAATAAATAAATATAACTTAGTGTTGCAACCAACACACATCGGCCCTACTTGAACATATGTGACCCGCTCCAGGAAAAGGTGGCATAAGTCGCGCTATGCAATTATGAGTAATGGCCTGTTAAAGTTAATAGGGTAAATATTTTTGTCAAAATTTGATTTTCATTTTTTGTCTTAAACGACATCTTTAATATCCAAAGTTTCAGATTTAATTAACAAAAAGCTGGAATTTGATAAATAAAGTGCAACGAAACCCTTTAAGAGTGCATGGTTCCAATGTATTGTCTATATTTCGTTGTGTTTCGAAGCCTGTTTTCTCAGTTGGGTATTTTGAATTCCATGGAACAATTAATATGCAAAAACGTCATATCACCGGAACGGAAGGGGCTATGGAACTGTACTATGTACCAAATGAAAGCTTATCCTGGACTTTTCAATTATGTACATATATGTACATTTTTGTACATATGTACATTTTTTGCGACTTATGTCACCTTTTCCTGGAGCGGGTCACATATTAGCATGAAGGGAAACTGCCCTTCTTTGACGTGTAATGTACTGGGTACTGGTACAGTTGAAAAATGTTCATATAAATAATGGTACATTTGTACATGTACATACTAAACCAAACCTGAACAAGGTGGTCAGGTGTTTAGTTTCTTGGGAGAAAAAAACAAGTAGTTTTTAATCCTTACCACCTAAGTCCTTTTGGCTTGGAACCATCTTTAATGCTACAAAATCCTCTAGTTGCCCATGTAGAAATTTGATTTAGCCTCAATCTGTTAAAACCATCAGTCATTTCTTGAATTTATTTAGTAGAGGGACTACTGTACCTAAATCCTTTAAAATCCTCCTACAATCAATGTGTTCACCCCTAACCCCTCGAGTGCTTTTACTAGAAAGTGTCCTGGGTCTGCAAAGTTCATGAAGTTTGTCATACAAAAACTGCTGGTGTCCTGAGTCCATCAGAATCCACCAGTATAAAATCTGGAGATATCCTGAATCCATCAGAACCCACTAGCAAAGGTACTGTATGATGGATTCTGATGAATTCAGAATACCATATTTTATTAAATATAAATAAAATATTTTGTGTTTTCTCCATCAAGTCCTCAAAATCCACCACTTCAAATAAATTCCATTTTGCAGTACTGCACAATCCTGCAGTATGGAGAGGCTTACCAAAAAGAATACTGGCAGGATTTTGGAGAACTGAGGGGGGTTAGAGTTATAAGCATTCATGCCGTTGCACATGCAATTGCCATTGTTATACATAATTTTGAAAAAGTTTTACAATAATTTCATCTAATTTTGTACATGTACTGGTACTGTATACATGCAACTTTAATGTGACGCTGTCTAATCTGGTATTTTAACCCACCTGACATGCAATCAAGTTCAAAATCTCAAAGGACTACAGACAAGAATTTGTGAAACCGTATCTCTAGATCTCTAGATCTCTAGCGACGGCATTACAATGTAGCAAATACTTCCAGGGAATCGAGGCTTATTAGGCCAGAAATTCCCTGGCGAGTCGAAGATCAGTCCGATGAAAGTAATTCAATCATCTCTGGAGCAAAGGAATATCAGGTTTTTTCCCAATGCGTGAGAGCAAGGAGGTGGGGCCGGGGAAAGCTGCAAAGCCCTACATGCTGTTTAGACAGTGGTGCCTTGCAGACTGACATTCACTGAACAGATTCACTAACCGGCGTTTCTTTAATCAAACTCCTATCAACGCAGCTTAAGACAACAGCACAGGGTGGCAGAGTGTTAACAGGGAAATTGTATCGCATGGATATTAGGATGCCACACCTCTGCAAACACCTTTGCGTAGAGCTCGTTGATCTGGGCTCCTACTCGCTATATTACTCGTCACTCGTTAGATGCGCTCGGTGGCAGGCTAGATTAGGATGCTGCTGTTGCTGTATCGACTGCGATGCATGCAGCGTGCGACTACGCAGATCAGTTTGCTAAAAGTTTGTTTGCGGATCACTAATTTCAGAAGTGACAATTCAAAGGGCAAATTTCAAAACCTAAAAACAACTGTCACGATCAGATCTTTACAACTTTTTTGTAAAAACTTTAGGTTGTAGTCAGGCGGATTGGTGCACAATAATGGAATTGATCACTTTCAGATGACATTCGTTTCGCCCTATCGCACGCGTGCCTCGTTATCGATCGCGGAGCTAGTAGTATGAAAATGCACCATTGCGCTATATTGTGGATGCTTGGATGGCAACGAAGTCAAATTAAAAATGAAGTCAAAATTACATGTAACTATTGGTTCATAATATATCAAATGATAAGGATTCAGTTATGACAGTAGGTGTTATATAAAACAAATAATGAACATGTTTTTCTAATGCAATTAAAGGAATGTATTCATTCGGTGAAAGATTAACAGATTGAAAGATTCCTATCATAAAAATATTCCTTCCATTGCACTCACAAACATTCATTATTTGTATACAACAATATGTTTTGTTTAACTGGGACTGAATCAATGTGGATCCTTAACAGACTGGTTTTGCCTCTCAGCAATCCCATTATTTCCCAATTACTCAACAAAATATCCCGCCACAACGATACTCACTTTAAGCCTCTTAACCTCTTAACATAACCAATTTGCTGATATGATCAGGGGTTCGGATCCCCTCCTGCAAAAGGCCGATAATCTACTTAAAACCAATGCCCAGACAATATTTTGTTTTGACACCCGGTGATGTTTTTTTTCTCAGACGAAATGTACATTAGAAGTCGCCTAAGATTGGCATTGGGAACAGGCCATGCGTTTAAAAGAAAAGCACATCCTTGTACGCACCATTTCCTTATTGGATCAATTTATAAAAGTGGATTAATAATTAAAATACTTGAAAACGTACCGGCACTCTGCACTTTCAAAGTTTTCATAGCATTAGCCTTATTTCATTTCTTTTACATGAATGATGTCATGTTTTAATAAAAGTAGAGTACAGTACTGTACATGGATACAGCGTGTACATTCACCATTTGCAGCGATCCAAAAGTATACAAATAATGGATGTTTATGACTGCAATGGTAAGAATATTTTTTGAAAGTTGAAAGATGAAATGTTGTATTCAACTCGGCAAACATTTCATCTTTCAATGAATGCAAATATTATCACCCTTGCAAACATTCATTATTTGTTTTATATAGCACCCAAGTAGATCTCTGTCATTTTATTGGAGGAAAAAACTATAAGAATAAACCAAATTTTCAAAATTGTACTACAGAGGGCGTTTTGCACTGCTGTATAGACCATGTGCCCTCTGCTTACATCAAATGTGCCCGTCAATTTGCGCACGCATCGTGTTTTACATAAATTTGGTTAAGAGGCGACATCAGAGGTCACATAACTCAAAGGTGGTCTGACCTGTGGCGTCACTCCTCAACCAAATTTCATGCAAAACACGATGTGTGCGCATATTGACGGGCACATTTGAATACAGATGTAAACACGTGACGTCAGAGGGCACATCGTCTAGATACAAAACGCGTGCATTTCTGGTCTTTTCTGATCAAAGGGATAGGACGGAAATGCACGGTGAATGGAATAAAGAAAATGCACGGTCACGACGTAGGCCATGCAATGGTTTGACTAATGAATGCCGCGTGACCTACAATTCTGCAATCAAATGATGTAAGGATTTACTTGGGTGTTATATAAAACCAACTTAATTATAGCCGAAAAGCATACAGGTACTTAATATAGCATTAAACTCTCTGTGAAATTATTCCTTTGCATGCTGTCATTTTGAAGAATAATAAAAGGTAATTCCTGAAGATGCGTCATAGAGATGTAATTTTTGTTTTCGTTAGTACAAGCAGGGACAGAGCACACTACAAATTAATAGCACAACAAAATCTTGATCAGTAAAAATAGGTTACCAGCCAAAACTCCTTATGAATGCTTTTCATGCCGAGCAAAAACCAATTGAATACCAGTCACATGCACATCACCTGACAATTTGGTTTCTAACCCTTTCTTTGCCAAGGAAGAATTTTCTTGCTTAGCAGCTCAATGAAATTGGCCGCTTTGTTTTGAGTGAATTGTGTGCGCAGGTCTTGACACAATGCACACACATACATACTACCGGTGTTATTCATCAGTTCAGTGCGTGACCTTGCGTACCAGCATTTGCTATCAGCAGAACAAGAACGTGCCACAAATGCCGATTCTACTGGGTACTGTAGGTGCAATCTAAAATATTATTCAACAAATTGGATAAATTATAAAAACGAGATCTTCGAATAATGTTTTTTTTCTGAATATAAAGCATTCATAGAGATAAAACTTCATCAGTAATACCGTACGCGTATACTATGTACATGTACAGTACATGTACCGGTACATGTACAGTAGATGTACGTATGTATGTACATTGTCATTAGGCACCCAGCTGTTTTTAGATTCTGAACAAAATGCAGTTTCAAATTTTGAAAAATGCACAAATGACTAATTTGGTTTTTTTATGACTGAGAACAAATACCACAGGAGTTCACATGAGAGTTTCTGGGAAAAAAACACCTGACTGTAGAGAAGAACAAATAAACAGTCATGTTCGACATCACCATGGGCCTAATGTCCATGGGGGGAAATGGCACGCACGAACTCGAGCTCTCAACTGCAGCCTCTCAACTCCGGTTGAACTCAACCCCAGGCGAACCGGCTGCCACCCGAGGTTGAGTTTTGGATTTTTCAACCAGGGCCGTGTTCAACCTTGTGTCGTTTCACACTTGCAGACTAAGCTTCTTTTTTTCGCTTACGGTAGTTACTACCAATTTTGAACCCGGGGTGAGAGTTGCAACCCGGGTTGAAAATCTCAACCCTGGTCTGAAGCAGATTTGAGTAAAAACCGGGTTGATATCAATCTCAGGTTTGACAGAGAGTTGGCGCAGGGTTGAACAAGTGTGAATCGTCATGTTTTCAACCCTACATGTACATCAACCCTAAGATTAGTCTAGTGTGAAAAGAGATTGAAATACAAATGCTATTCCAAACTTCCTGCCAGACTACTTACGGTAGCTAGAGCCAGAATCAGTGACTTTTGTGTCCAGTAACTCTGTCTACTGGCTAGGTCTCTTGCCTATTACAACTACAAGTACCATACAGTACATGTTGGAACAAGCTGACACTAGACATAGCCACATCAGCAGTAGAAATCCATTTCAGACACAGCCGGTGTTTTGACTCAAAATCTTCAAAGACACTTTCTGATGTTCCAAGTCATTAAGGGTGGAAACGTGGGCCCCCAAAATGCAAATCGTATGGTATGGTGTGGTGCGACATAGACTCATTGAATTTCCACTCGAGTTAAACAAGCGGGGAAACCCTGAAAAACATGGACCAGAAAATACTGACACCATTCAAGATCTTTCACGATGTCGTTTCACATCGTTGATTTAATGCGGCTCGTGTCATGTTTATGGTGCTCCACTGTGCACCCTGTCTCAATACCAGCTCGTTTTATGCACACTTGAGTAGCTTTCCGCTCCCGTAAATTATTGGCACTCCTCTGGTAGAGGCCCAGTGGCTTTTTTTTCTTTTCTTTTCAGAGCTGTAAATGTAGGCTGATCAAAGGTGATAAAAACAAACTTGGGTAAATACTTCAGTAACAAGTGGAAAGGGCTGGTCACAGTAAACAAAGATACCAGTATTTCACAACAAAGTACATATGTACAGTACCGATACATACAAAATGGCTACAGAACACCTCAATTAGTACAATTTACCAGTACATAGGTTTGTTGTATCAATTGCAATGGAATGTACAACCAAAACCTTTTGTTAACCCATCCCGGTAACTCCACAAGGGATACGTGAACAATCGAATTGAAATTGGAGGATTCAGGACTACCGTACATGTACCGGTATCTGTTAGGGTTAAACTGAGCTAAAAATATCGTACCTGATAAACAGGTCAAATGTAAAATTATGCACTACAAATGTACGTACACATGGTGGGAGAAATCAGAGATTTCGAAATCCGATTATCCTAATTGTTTCACGAACCGAATACCGATTTTTGTTATTACACCGGAAGTTCTCATCCAGCTCACAATCATACCAGCAAAAAGTAATGAGTAACAAGAAATGCCCTCTCAGTGACTGGTTATAGTGGGGAGGATTCAGTGACCACCGGGTCTTTACAAAAACACCCCAGAGCTGCGACGTGGGAGAAAATGAATGGGAGTTGTAAGTCAATGGGCAAGCTAATAATGAAACCACTAGTACAATCGGAGAACATTGAGCAAATTGGAAGATGTTACAATTGTCTTCTTCAGCCTGTGTCACACAAAAATGGAAGACTAAACTTGTTTGGGTTCGTTTCAAATATTTGGTTTTCTAATTCAAAACGAATAGTGGAATTTAAAACCGAATATTACAAAATTCGGTTTTAAATCCCAGCAATTAGAATTGTAGAATTAAAGGGGCATCATGCTCTGAAAAGGAAACCAACTAATGTCTTACCATTCCCAAGAAAAGTCAAAAATAACATTCAATGTAGTTGGGTTTTTTCTGTTGTTTTCATCTACCGGTATACGATGTGTGATGTCCGCAAAAGACAAAGACTTTACAGCTGGAATCATGACTATACCCAAACAGCTCGACCTTTTGGGGTCGCAAAAGTGGACCCCGAAACACCCAGTTGTTAAAAGATGGTTGTGTAGATGTTTACATGTACGGTACGAGTACAGTATCCATTTAAATGCTCTTTCTGATTAACATCATTTTGTTCAAAATGCGTTTTGTAGCCCACTTTGGCAGTACCTGGATGTAATTTCTCTTTAAAGCCAAAATCAATCCAGGAAAGATTGCATTCAGGTCAGGAGGGAAAACAAATGGGTTTTTTTCCTTTCAATCTGAACCTTTACAAAATTATATGCATCTCATCACTGTAGATGGAATCAGCATTACCTGACCGACAATGTGGCATTTAACCTCAATCCCCCACCCCTCCTATACAGTAGCTGTCAAACCATGGTCACGTCTCCAAGACAGCATGAAACGAGACAGGAAGACAAGAAGCCACAGAAACCATGGTCATCTCTTCTGCCTCCTTTCACCACCATCATCATCACCCCCCCCCCCCCCCCCAACCCCCCCCCCCCCCCCCCCAACCCCCCCCCCCCCCCCCCCCCCCCTTTACCATTATCTGTATCATTACAGATCTCTGATTGGTACAGGGATCCCACCATTCAAACTATCAACGGCCTGTAAATCTATCCTGTGTTGTCCTAGATACATATTCAATCTGTCCGCATTATCAAACGTGACTAGCCGGCTTCCTCAAGCTCAAGTCAAGACTGGGTTTAGTCACCAAATGGCTCTTTTGATATGTGTGTGCGTGCGTGAGATGACTGCATAAAGGTATGAGACATGGTGTTGCTACAACTTAATGATTCAACTAAATTTTACCCATTATCAAAGACAAAATAGAATGGTACCGGTACATGTACGGTGTACCATTACATGTACATGTACCAGCGAAATCTTAAGCTCGAACTAAAACCTGATGAACTTTTATCTCAGTAAATGCTGTATATTCTGGGAAAAAAATATTAAATTCAAATTCAATTCAATTCAATTCAAATTTAAATTCAAATTTAATTTGAAAGTTGTCATTGTGGCCACAATCAGCATTCGGGGCACGTTCTTAATCGGCCGATTGCAATTCTCTGCGCATGTCACGCATTATTAAACCAACCATTCATAAATACCTGGGACAGTTTAGGCATTCCTATTGGTCGAGAGCCCGTCACGTGGCCGGTTTTAAACGGACGATAAAGACATGGCTAGAAGTGTTTAAAACCAGTTGGCAACAAAAGTAGCCCCTGCACATGGACAACTCAATGGACATCCTTCTCCGGGCACTTCACTGCTGCGCAGACCATTGTTCTTATCTATTTTGAACCATTCGGGTGCAAAATCCTGTTTTCCTCCAAATATGACGAATTTAAGAAAAAAAGTCTTCCACTTTTTAAAAAAATTCCATAAGTCGTGCACAAACGCGGTCGCGTCACGTTCGTTCTTTTCCCTTTGAAAAAAACACGCGCGCGTACGCCATTTAGACGCGGAGGCCTATCCAGTCTATATAATGGAGATCAATGGTAAATACGCTTTATTGCATGTATTGTGACGTAGAGCGACAGAGGCGGAAACATGTCATTTGACAGTGGCCCGTGAACATGGATAGGGGAAAACACACAGAATGGCGAAACACCGAAATTTACTTGCGACAATTTGCCGTGATTTTCGGGGCTTTTTTGGCTGAATTTTACAAAAAAGGTATTTATGAATGGGAATAAATGTGTGTTCGGTCGGTATTAATCACTCTGTTTAATACCGCTTGGAGTCTGGGTGCTGATAATTACCCTCGCCTTCGGCTCGGGTAATTATCAGCACCCAGACTCCAAGCGGTATTAAACAGAGTGGTTAAAACCTCCCGAACACACATTTATTCCCTTAATAATAGCGCTCACATGTGCGTGTTTACAATGACAGCATGTTTTCAATGCTTGCCCGCACCATTCTACAATGTACATTACATGTAATGGTAAATGCCAAAGCCACTCAAATCAGCTACCAGTACCAGTACTTGAAACAACAGATCTTTAAATGGCTCGAGGGCCACACCTGTGTGTGATATAAGATGTAAATTAATCTAAATCAGAATAACATGGACCACGTACCAGTATACAATGTACTGTATCTTCACCCTAACCCCCTAGGCTCTCATACTAGAAAGCATACCAAACCTAACAAACTTCAACAGCTGCACAGGGGTTCAGTAATTATTGGAACATGTATGGTACACTGCTGAACCTATTCAGTAATAAACCTGCCAAACTCCAACAATTGAAGTTTGATTTGACTTGGTACAGAGTCAGACAAAGGGTTGCTAAGGTTAACTGCTACCAAACCCGCCAAAACCCGCAGTTGGAGATTAGCTTGGTGTAGTTAGGGTTTATTTACAACCGAGAACCCCACCACCCAATAAAGAAAAACTAACCCTTTAATCGAAATGTCAAAAAGTCACTGATAAATAACACAGGTACTGTATGTATTTATTTCAACTGCCAAAAGGGACGATTAATAAGAGGATCTTGAAGTGAGGAGACAAGTACCTGTCCTAAGACACCAGGTGTTTTGCGATGACAAATGCATTTACAGCTACCCCTACTCTAGTCTCTAGCTGTAATTGGCAATCTTGTAAGACAATCAATTTGTTAAAAAGACTGCGTTTTGGTATGATACAGTACACAGGTCATTGACGTGCCAAGAAGTCACTTTGACAAGTGAAGAAATCTCTCTGCACACACCAGCAAAGTTCCTAAACCTTTTAAGTTTTTACATGAACAAAAACAAAAAATACTTTAACCCTATCCTCCTTAACCAGTTCGCGACGGATGACGTATATAAACGCAAACATTTCCCCCAATTCAAAACGGATGACGCATAAACACGCCAAGTTCAAGTTCGGGAAAGTATGTCAGCAGCGAGCAAGGCCGGAAATGCGTGAGTGTGCTTCCCGGCACTATCAGCCTAAACCCGCTTCGGATCGAGTTTCGTTAAAAATAATCCCGCCCCTCGGCTCGGCGATGTTAAAATAATCCCGGCGCGAACTGGTTAATGGTTCTCCAGGACTTGCCTGCTATTAAAATACAACAATGAGTACTGCTCAATTCAACACAGTCCAACTCACCTACTGTACATGTAAGTTGTTGGGTACCTGCTAAATTCATATTTTGACATTGACCGTGCCCAGACGAGGAATTGTTTTTCAGGAACCTCGATCCGAGACAGGTTTAGGCTGGCATCTGTGGGTAGCACACCCTGATAATTTCGGCCTCGCTCGATGCGAGCCGGTCGCCGACAGATATTTCCGGCCTTGCTTGAAATGTGTTTATCGTGATCCTTTTTTTGAATTCCGGAAAAATTTGGCGTGCATCAGATTGGGTCGACTGGGCCAAACCGACCCGAACCATTAAAAATTAAACCGAATACAAAAACCGAAACAGATTATAACTTTCCAACCCGACTTTAAAAAAAATCAGGGAAAAACCGGCCTTAACCATAAAAAAAACTGAACCCGAAAAAAAAAAAAACTTAAAAATAAAAACAAAATTTAACCTGAAAAAAAAAATTAAAAAACTGAACCCGAAAAAAAAAAAAAAAAAACCACCAAATGACTGGCTCGGGCAAATCATCCTAAATTTTCCAAAACTTGTGTCAGTTTTGTGCCTTAACTAAAAATATCAATCGGTGAGCAACGTCAGCCTTTTTTACTACATACCATCCTGTGGTAGAAAATTACATCACAAACATCTTTTTGTGTGCGCGTTTCAGGTCTACTGTTCTTTTTTTACATTTTGATGTGCAGCTACCAAAAAGGTAAATTTGGCTGTAATCTGAAGCTGTAAAAAAGTGAATACACCACGTAAATTTCCCGTTTCGAATTTCCCAACACGATCGAGCCAAAAATCACAAACGCAAAACTGAAACCAACCCGACCCACCTGAAATGATTAAAAACCTGAACCGACCCATTGTCCGTTTCGAGTTGGGTCGGTTTTGGGTCAGTTTTGCACAACATTAATACACGACATCAGACGCTAACTGGTTAACCAGTTCGCGCCAGATGACAAATATAAACGCAAAGTTTTCCCCAGATTCAAAACGGATTATGACGCATAAACACGCCACGAGCAAGGGCGAAAATGCGTGGGTGTGCTTCCCGGTACTGGCGGCCTGAACCTGCTTCGGATCAAGTTTCGTTAAAAATAATCCCGCTGGGTGATGTTAAAATAATCCCGGCGCGAATCGGTTAACCAGTTCGCGCCGGGATTATTTTAACATCGCCGAGCCGACGGGCGGGATTATTTTTAACGAAACTCGATCCGAAGCGTGTTCAGGCCGATAGTGCTGGGTAGCACACCCACGCATTTCCGGCCTTGCGCGCTGCTGACATACATTTCCGAACTTGAACTTGGCGTATTTATTCGTCATCCGTTTTGAATTTGGGGAAATTTTTGCGTTTATATTCGTCATCCGGCGCGAACTGGTTAATGTAAACAACATGTAAAATTTGTTTTTAAAAAGGTGAAAATCCCGAATAGGCCGGTAGTGTACGGAAACAAATCATCCGGCTTGTTTCCATACCATAGACCATAATACCGATCCTTTTTTTTTTCACATCACAGCGGCAGCCCACTAAATGCAGAAGAAACAGCGACAGTTCAGTTTCTGGGTTGGCCAACCTCAAGTACAAATGACATCATTTTATCCATTTCCCACTTCTTTCACGATCAATTTCTCCCGATTTAAACCGCAGTCAGCTCCCCCCTCCTCTCCCCCCCCCCCCCTAGATTGGTCCTGATGCATCATCCAAGACAGAGTCATATCTCAAAACACACTCTCATCATCAAAGAGCAGAAGATGTGATCACAAAGTGCTTTTAAGGCCCCAGCATCCCAGGAGGTTTTAGCTTGTGAAAGCAGTTAAGGAGGAGAAAAGAGGAGGAGTGGGGGGGGGGGGGGGTGGGGTTGTTACACGAGAGTGTTGGACAGTAGGAATGAGTACCAGTTGAATCACTGAATGCTATGAATAGTAGTTGACAATGAACCAGAAGCTAACAAATTGTACCATTAAAGGCTGGGCAAACTGGTAGTTACTTTAAAGGAGAGGACCATGTCCATCAAAATTCATCACTTATCACTCCGCTTTATGCGTATGAATGGTAGCACTGAAGTGCTAGATGATTTTAATGGACTTGGCTTAGGCATACAAAAGCCCAAGATGTAAAAACTTTTGTTGGAACGAAAAACGTGAAAGTAATAAACACTACCGGTACGTCCCCCTTTTCACATAAAAACAAGATTTTTTGTTAATTACTTGCATTACGGAATCACCGACGAAGAAAAGCGCTGCCAAAAAAGCCAACAAAGGTTTTTACATCTTCAGGCCTCGCAGTGATTTGACACATGGCTTACAAAAGTACACGTATACATACCGATGGACAAAATAAATCAGATGTATTCTTACCCAGTGCTTCAGGCCTGCTGGCCCAAGTCCATCATACTCCATTAAAAATGAGTCAAGCCAGGCCTGCACGACCATCGCCCCCAAAAATCCACCAAAATTGAATCGACTGAACAAATTATCCAAGAACTACATAACATACGTACAGGTACCGTACATGTAGCAGGTGATTTGAGGGCTAAGGCTGAATCAAATTTTACAGGTTGGCGATTTTGCAGGATTGAAGATGGTCCTAGCCAAAAGGTCTTAGGGGTTAGGGTTACAAAGTCTGCCAAAAGTGTGCTTCCAAAAACCCGACTTGATATGTTATTAGCTCCCTCATATGATTTCTGGATCTGCCCCTGGAAATAAGTACATGCGGTATGTACATTTCCTTTCATATATGTTTAGTATTGGTATTTCAACAAACCAATTATCTGATAGCTGTTCCTTTGCTCTATGCTCAGACAAGCCTAATGAATATACCTTATGCACAAACTGGCAGAAGCTTAATCCATTACACAGCACTATTCAAAGCAAAACGGAAACTGCTATATTATTTTGTCTAATTTCAACTACATGTGTAATCGTTAATACACGTGTTCTGTGAAACTGTAAATCAAATACCTCAAAATTGGCGTTGCCAAATTAAATAAGAAATGGAAAATGGCTTGTGTTTCAAGTAGTGCTTGTCCAATTTTGTAACACAACCCAAGCCATTTTCTTGGCAACACCTACAGGTATTTGAGGTACATTGTACACATGAAGACTTCATTAAGGCTAGAACGCCACTCCCAATCCCATGAATAATGAAAATGGCGATATCAAGTGAAAGCCCTTAGTGCCTGGAGTATAAAATCCAATACTTTTTGCTGGCATTTAATAGCAGCTTTTGCACCTGAAGTCTTCACACATACATGTACGTACGTTTAGAGTACAGTACAGTGCAATAAAAATGTTAACCTTTTACATGTAGAATGAGAATTTATTTTCACACTTTTCTACATTTAAGTGGGAAACAGATTTTCACATCTTTCCACAAATTGGGAAACCGTTTTCACACTTTTCCACAACATTTCCCATTCCCATTTGCAGTGTTATCTTTCATTTGCACTGTACCGTACAATGTACATCATACATGATACATGTAGGTTCATGTTACAAGCAACCTACAGTACAGTGCAGTTGAAAGTTAACCTCAGAATGGAAAATCCTTTTCACACTTTTTTACAAGTGGAAAACTAATTTTCACTCTTTTTCACAACACTTGTGGGAAATGTTCACACTTGTTTACACAATTTTAATGCAAGTGGAAAACCAATTTTCAAAATGTTTCACATAATTTTCACACTTTTTCACATAATTTTCACAATTTTTCACAAAATGTCTCATTTGCAGTGTTAACTTCTAATTGCACTGAACTGTACATTATATTACAAAAAGTATCAGATTGATGTACATGTACCGGTACCAGTAACAACTTGTGCACATCACATCAAAATGTGGCGATTTTCCTTTTTGGATAACCCTCCTTTCTGGATAACCAACGTACAATGTATGAAAATCAGAGGCTGCTTCAATGCCTCGCCTTATCTGGCCTGTCAACTTTGCGGTGGGACGGGGTAGGCTACCGGTACATCATACATTAGTACTGGTACTGTAAGTTTTATGTTTTGCAAACACTTCGAGAAACTTTATTTTCACTGTTGTGCATGCGTCTATTTTGCAGAAACAACTAGAGAACACACACACGCACAGAATGTTTAATTTTATAAGCAGCGTTGAAGCAGAGTTGGAATATCAATCTTGTTTCTTGTGTGGATGTAAAATGTAGGTTTGCCTTCCTTTCGTTTATCCTCCTTCCTTCCTTCCTTCCTAGGAGCCAGAGATCCCCACAATAACAAATTGGCCAGACTCATCCCCAGTCCAACTGTCTTCCCCAATTTGTCAACTGCTCCATTCTGGTTTTAATAATAAGGAACGGCGATCCCTACAATAATTACACTTCTAAGTGTCCTGCAAACATTGCGTCATGTGTGCAACTGGCTCCTCAAATGCTTTGTCGGAAGGAGCCAGGAGGAGTGTCTTGATTTGGGTGAAAGGCCGAGTGGTGGTTTGTCACTAGTGTTGGTCAGAGGTTGTGGGTTTATAAAGAGGGCTGTGATTCAACCATGCAAGGTGACTGTTCTGTGATCCTGCTTGTAGACACAATGAGTGGCTCCTCCAAAATCATCTTCTGTGTACATGTATCGTATTTCTTTAATTTGTTCATTGGAGGGGTGACTATTGCTTCAATCCTGCAAAATGATACGTTGAGGGCAGTGTCGATGATATCCAGAAGCAGCGTGGATGATTTCAAGTACCGTACATGTACTATATCATCTACCGGTACATAAAGTAGACCAGTTGATAAAGAGAACGTACGATCCGGCTTAAAACCTACATTTGCATCCTTACAAAATCAACTACACACATTTGCCACACAGCTTCAATCCTTTGAAATCTTCTACTTATACGGTACAGGATTTTGGAGGATTTGGGAAGGTTAGGGTTAATGTAATGTAAATGCTCCTGACACTACGAGGCCTAATGATGTGAAAACCTTTTGTTGCCAGAACGACAAATATGAAAAGTTCAATACAGCTAGGTTCTTTTTGGGCCTCTTCTTTACTTTTCACGTTTTTCATTCCAACAAGGTTTTCACGTCTTCAAGCCTCACAGTGTGAACACATTAATTTTTCAGATGAGCAATTTTATGCTACAGATGCATGTTTACGATTATTTACTTTACTAACTGAAGGCAATCTGCTGGGAAATAAATCTTAGCATGTTTTCCAAAGCCAGATGACACAGGGAAAAGTGCAAGAATTAATTCAGACACTGCAGAAAGGAGTGATAAATGACGCTGGATACTCCCGCTTTTACGACCGTCTTCATCTACAGTTGTTTAATCTGGAGGATTGCGGGATGAATGTTTAACCAGTTGCTAAGCGATGATGGACTCTTTAATCAAGGAATCCGCGAGTCCCCAGCGACATGTAACAGAGCTACTCCAGGGGTTGCCCCACTGAACCTAAATTAACTCGTATCTGTCCGTTTCGATCCAAGTGTTCACAATGTCTCGAGAGAGAATAAAGTTGCGTTCCTCATGATCTTCAACAATTTTTCTTACCGTACTTTCTTTGTTTATAACAATTCTTCAACTTGTTGTATTTCTACCTAAACAAAAATCTTGTTTTAAACTTGTTGGGGCATCTGTCGTCCGAAAATAAATTAGAGGGGGACTGTTGCCTAATGGTTTAGGTTCATGACTCATGATCAGAGGGGTCAGGGGTTCGAATCCAGCTGTATAGTCTGTATGTTGTATCCTTGAGAAAGCCAATTCACCCCCACTTGCCTCTCTCCACCCAGCAGTATATTGGGTACCGGCAGTAGCTGGGGAGTAACCTGCGATGGACTAGGAGGAATATAAATATTCCCAATCGTTTCATGCTAATGAAACTGTACATGAAATTATGTTGACATTGACCAGGCCCACGCGCGGGATTGTTTATCACGAACCTTGATCCGAGACCAGTTCAGACCAGCTTCTGCACACCCTGATATCTCGGCCTCACTTGCTGCGAGAGCCGTTTGCCGACAGATACCATATTTCCGGCCTTGCTTGCAACGTGTTTGTCTGTCATCCTTTTTAAATTTTGGAAAAAATTTGCGTGTATGGGTCACGTCTTTCGTCTTGAGCTGGTTAACCAGTTCGCGCCGGATGACGTATATAAACACAAAGTTTTCCCCAAATTCAAAACGGATGACGCATAAACACGCCAAGTTCAAGTTCGGAAATATCTGTCAGCAGCGAGCAAGGCCGGAAATGCGTAGGTGTGCTTTCTGGCACTATCGGCCTGAACCCGCTTCGGATCGAGTTTCGTAAAAAATAATCCCGCCCCTCGGCTCGGTGATGTTAAAATAATCCCGGCGCGAACTGGTTAAAACACCAGCCTTATAAGCCATGTTGCATCAGGACAGATTTTACTTTTTACCTACAAACATATTTGCCGTGTGAGCAGACTGGTTCTCAGTCCGTACATTATCGATACTGATTTCGAGGTGGGAACCTCACAAGAAAGCGAATACTTTGCATGATAAAACTTTAAAACAGTACAGCGAATTCGTCTTGAAAGCGGCCTTGGAAAATTTCAAACAGGAATCACTGAAAAGTTAATACAGCACATTTTGCATTAAAAAGAAAATTATAATATTTTTAGCATTAAAAATAATCTTCGATACAATTATGTATCAGTACCATATGGTGTCAGTGTACAACTCCTTGCTGAAGTATCATACTTCCGCACAAATTACTAGATCTAGCTTAAGAGAATGGATTTCCGTAACCTGATCCACTCTACCATGCCATATCCATTTCAAGAGAAATGGACTAAAAAGCACTTCATCAGTATCTCGGTAAGTAAATTACATACTTGTACGTGTATAGGGGAAAACTAAAAAGCTTGTCATAAACTTGCCATTAGCTAATGCACTCCACTGGAATATTCATCAATCCTCATTCATTTTGCAAAAAAAAGAAAGAAGCGCCCATTCAGACCCATTCCAGCCTATTCCAACTCGCATATCATTGTTAAGACTGAGAGCTTGTATTAAATTTCCTTTCAGAAACATGTTCACGTAGCTGAATGCCAACCAAACTTCTTTTTTTCCCATATCTTTTTATGGGGTTTCTGAAAGTGCAAAAAGAAATTCCCTATTCACAAGGCATGGCCACCATTCAACTAGAACCACCAGAGTCCCTATCGCATTTCGTCAAGCTACAAAACCCTGATCAATAGCCTTCCCTACCTGAAGAGCATGACAAATACGCAACAAAAAGGATGCATTTGCGTACAAAATCATATCCGTTTCAGACAAAACCGAGATGCTCACAGAAAGGCCAAAAAAGTAGAGTCTCCAAAAACTCAAGTAAGAAAACAATATTTTCCGACCAGGGCACGCGAGTTCCGTTCATGGGAGAGTGTAGGTAGTCGGAAAATTGGGCATGAGAACTTGAAAACTTCTCTGAGAGCTCTGTCAATATGTACTGGGGACAGCATTTGATAGTGGAGGATGGTCGATATTCGCCTATACGGTAACCCTTCTAGAATGCTCTTTTTGAATACATATTACAAGAAAAGGGGGGGGGGAGAAAAAATGGGAGGGAGAATTAGAAACCATAGCTGGGACTACAAGTGTGGGTCATCGATCCATGTGCCTGGAGTATTCTGTAATATTTACCTAAAATAGCCAGCACCCTATTAGATTGCCTAATAAATTATTGAAGCGTTATTGATCAAAAGTGCACTTCATTATTTATACAAGGAAAAATCAAGTCCGATTTGATTTGAGGTCCATTGGATGTTCCTTTTTTTCATGTTTACCGTACAAACATTCCAGTAGGTTTTGTGTTTTAGTACGGCGTGTAGGCTGATTCATTCTAGAGGTGCTTCAGCTTTGAGAGAAAAAGGACCAAGAAAGTTAGAAAAGTGTTTGCAGAGAGGTTTCTCACATTGTCACAAGACGTTTGAAAAAAGATCGAGGGCTACATGTATGGATACCCCGGTAGCTACCGTAATGTACCATACATCAGAAACGGAAACTCCAAACAAAAATAAATTTGTATTGAACTAAATTAATCCTCCTGGTATATGGTTTGACATTGCACAAATATGCACAAATATGCACAAATATGCACAAATGTGCACAAATGTGCACAAATGTGCACAAATGTGCACAACTGTGCACAACTGTGCACAAATGTGCACAAGTGTCCCGAGTACAGCTTTTGCATACAATGTATGTTTCTATTGGGAACACAATTCTGCCCGAAGCTTCAATGTTCAATGTATACATTTTGTACAAACTATCAATTGTGCTGCCGAACAACTGACACAAATAGGGATGGTTAGTGTACTATCTTATGAAACATAGAACATTTTGTAAAAGGAAAACTGTGCTTTAAAAGATCAATCACAATCATTTTAAAATAAAAAAAAAAGTAATTTTAAATGTAGACACAGGCTTCTTTATCAGTCTCCAGTCTCTGAACATTTTCTGACAATAAAACCAATATTTATTAGTCATCAAGGGATTACATCTTTACTTTTCTGCTGACACTTGGCCCGCCCTTGGGACTTGGCCCTCCTGGTCATGACACAATAATAACTATGGACATTTCAAAGCAATCCCCGAGTTTTTATCAATCCGATCAGCCGCCGAGAGTCATTTTCATTAGACCAAATTAGCTTGTATAATACAGTTCAGCCTTTTCCCCGACTTTGATCTTCGCGCGTGTACAAAAGTACGTTGCGTTGTCCCTTCTACTGCTTCCAGCTTGGAGGACTCTAATCTCTTGAATTATTCATTAAGGCTTGGCGAGCGCGGCCAATGGCAGTGGTTGTAAGATGGTGGTAAGGTGGATGACTCACACTGTGCGCTGATGATCCCCCCCCCCCCCCCCCCCTCTCTTAGAACTTGCCTCATGAATAAAGATGAGGGAGTCTGTATGGCTGTCATATCTCCCCACATCAAGACTGCATTTTATGACCATTAACACCAGATAAGACTTCTTGGTGTCTATCCCTAGCCTAAGGTACTGGTATAATTCCACACCATCAAAGTGTAGTGAGATGCCCTGGTTCTAAATTTATTTCCCCTGGACAACGAAAGTGAATAAAATCTTTATCCTGAAGTTATATCTTTTTGCTGTACAGCACACCGTACCATGCAGCTTCAGCATACATTTTACATGTAAGCAGGATTTAAACTGGCACAATTTACAAATGTACACTGTACAAATGTGTATGCGTAAAACTGTCTGTTCCACAGTAATTCTTTTTATTAACATCTATATTGTTTTAATTCCCTAAATTCAATGTTTGTTTTATGTTCAATTCTTTGTATAAATCAGGACAACAGTAATGGTGTTAATAAATTTGGTACCCTGTGGGGACCTGAACACAATGGGGACAACGTGAGTCAAAGGTGTCTCCACAGGGTAATTTCTATAGATTTGGATTTTACTCAAATTTGTCAAAAACTAGGGTTAGGATGGTGATCGTGAACAAAATGAGATTACCAAGAACAACTGACGAACGCAGCAACCACTGAACCAATGTATTTTTGTAGCCAGCCAAAGACTACGGTAGTTTCAAAGAGTGAGTTTATCAGTCAAGATCGCAGAGCATGGATACAATATTCGTGTATACAAGTAGGAGATAGAACCGAATAAATTTACTGTGTAAATTGTCTATCACAAACGCAACAGCCGCCTTGCCAAATTGCATTGGTTTGGATGGCGCCGAACAAATTTCTGGAATACAGCCCAGCCTGACAAGAGCACAGTAAACAATGACATCATCAGTCGACAAACAGCGTAATTTGGTTATGTACAGTATCAAGCCTGCGCATACTGGGTTCTGGCACTGTAGTCAGTTTAAAGTCCATTTTGCTAATGAGATGTGTGCGGCCAAAGTCAACAAATCCCACCAGACACCGAAATGACAAATTCCAACAGTTGTGTTTGTTACTGACAAGCAATTTCACAATTTTTGTCCATCTCGTACAACAATAAAACATAGTCAGAGTGAGTTATTGGCAATTTCAATTTGGAAAGATTGTTATAAGCAATCACAGAGCTAGCTTATTTCATTGGATAAAGCTGCCACGTACTGTACATACACGTGCATGTGTCCCCACCGGTACATGTACATGTACCATACATGATCATGGGTCATTCCACCAAGTTGTAAAATCGATGTTCTTACAAATTGTCCAAAACCAAGTGAGGCAATTTCAGTACTTTCTACACACATGTTTGTGCATTTCACTACACAATTTTGAATAGACAGAATGGACCTGTAAGCTTGTACACGTTAGCTTTAAGGTACAGTACTTACTACCGGTGTAAACATTTGTGACACTTTAAAGGTACATGTAGTATACACCATTGGCAGATATCGAAAATATTTACTACAGAATTATTAGGAAATATCTTACTCATTTGAAAGTAAATAATGATTCCAGGCATCCAGAAAAATGATTGCGCTAGATATCCTGTAATTATTCCGAAAAATTTTATAAAGAAAAATTCGCGATCGCCGGATGGCGATCGCAAAAAACAAAGATAACATACCGGTAAGAATAACTGCTCGACGCCAGTTGAAAACCAACGCCGTTTTTAGTGCTTTTCTCGGTATCCATGATTGGAAAACTTCGGACAGGTCAGTTAAACGTTATTTACTATAAAATACACAAATCTACCCATTCATGATAATTCAAGCAATTACCAATGGTGTATCCTACCTTTAATACCAGCCCTGTACATGTACCAGTACATCAAAACATTTTTCAACATGTATACGGCGGTACACTATACCGGTATTCCTTGTAATATTCTAAAAACATCTACCGGTTCCTCAAAAAATGTATGGTTCCATTTTGTGGCCAGTTATACATACACGTACATCAGAATGCAGAGGTTTGTACAACACCACAAAAAGATGTATTTAAAAATAGACACAGTCTTAAAGTAAATCTTTTAATGAAATGTCAAATTTCTCACCCTAAAAAGGGGGTTCGAATAGTACAAAAATTGCTCAATTCTGTCCAAAATCCAAGATAAATTTAAATAATTAAGCCAATAGACGACGTCTACCGGTTACTACGGTACAATAGCAAAATGTCCCAACCTCATGTACATGTAATGACCATACACTGTAGATGTTGCCCAACATACAAATTTGTACTGTGGTGGATACACCAGCATTTCTTATAAATGCTACAGCACGTATTTTGTAAAAGTCCAACATTACAAGTATGTACTGGTCAATTCCCTCTTTGAATAAAAACAGCCAACAAATCCCCAGACATGCTGGGATCACCAGTGAAGGGTGATCATCTCCAAACTCCCCTGGGTGGGAGATGGAGCCAGATTGCTGACAAACAAGCCACCTCCCTTGTACTCTATCATGGGTTTTCCCCCAAGGCCAAGATCACATTTCAATTTGGGTGCAAATTCCTGGAGATTGCATAAGGATCATCGGCTGCATCTTGGACAAATTTTTCCCGAAAAGCAAAGACAAACTAGACATGTGTTTGTGGACAAACACAGAGCTGTTTCGACTGTCTAACGTTACTTTCAATATGTGTGCTATAGGTCTATGTGTGTGCCAAGTCTGAAGTCGATTGGATTTACACAAGTGCAAAAGATAAATTAGTTGAAAAAGACATGTACAAATCTTATGGAGAAAAATTGAACCTTTAATGTGACGTCACATGATACCCGATGATGTCATCATGATGTCATCTTAATTTTCGTCTGTAACACATCCTGGAATACTTGCATACCAAGTTTGACCCCAATCGGACATGTACTTCTAGAGATAGAGGGTCCTTAAAACTAAACCTTTAATGTGACGTCACATGACCCACGATGACGTCATTATTACGATTTTTCCCTTGGCCATCCTGGTGATGGTGGTCGAGTTATGTGCTAAGTCTGAAGTCGATAAAATTCACGAAAGTGTCAAAGTCAATAGTCTAAAGAAAAACGTGTACAAACCCTATGGGGAAAAAAATTGCACCTTTAACTTCACGTCACGTGACCTTGAATGACGCAATCGTGCCATATTTATTTCAGAAACATCTGGGGGTGGTATTCTAAGTGTATGCCAAGTTTCAAGTCGGTCGGATTTACCGAAGTGCCAAAGTCAATAGTCTGAAGAAAAACGTGTACAAAACCTATGGGGAAAATTAAACCTTTAACGTGACGTCACGTGACCTTGAATGACGCAATCGAGCCAAATTTCTTCTAGGACCATCTGTGGGTGGAGGTCTAAGTGTATACCAAGTCTCAAGTCGATTGGATTTAGCAAAGTGCCAAAGTGTATTGGCAGAACAAACGTGTGTAAATCCTATGGGTAAAAACACTGAAAGTGGAAAAAAAAAAAAAAAAAAAAAAAAAAAAAAAAAAGAAAAAAAAAAACTTTAACGAAAACAAAAGCTGTTTCGGTGAAAAACCGAAACAGCTAATTATTTTATCTGAGGAATGCCAAGATATAGTACAGTACAACTACATGTACAAATTTTTACCAGTACAAGTACATGTACATGTACATAAGTATACTTGTACGTACATGTAAGTAACAGTACGAAATAACAGCATTCACTGTATCTTTGTTTCTGGTGAGGTGCCATATCATTTAACTGGATGCCTACAATCATTATTTATTTTCAAATAAGTAAGATATTTCTTAAGAATTTGGTAGTCAAAATTGTCAATATCTGCAAATCCTATCTTTAACATGCTTTGCAAAATGTCACTGTGGTCAGTCTCATTGTAAAACTCCTTCAACCAAAATTACAGACCAAGAACAGCTGGTAAAGGTACTGTGAGTGTTCGAAGGCCTTTTAAAGGTAGGATACACCATTGGTAATTGCTTGAATTATCATGAATGGGTAGATTTGTAGGGTTGTATTTTATAGTACTGTACATATCATTTAACTAGCCTGTCCAAAATTTTACAATCATGGATGCAAGGAAAAGCACGAAAAACAGCGTTCGTTTTTAACCGGCGTCAACAGTTATTCTTATGTTTTTGCTTTTTCCCGATTGCCGGCCGGCTTTTGAGAATTTGTCTTTATAAAATTCTATTTTTTGGAATAATTACAGGATATCTAGCGCAATCATTTTGCTGGATGCCTAGCATCATTATTTACTTTTAAATGAGTAAGATATTTCTAAATAATTCGGTAGTAAATATTTTTGATATACTGCAAATGGTGTATCCTACCTTTAAACATTTGCAGTAACTGGAAACTGTATTCAAGATTATTTCACTAAATTGCATTTAATTGTGGAATTTTAGGGCCATTGGGAAGTTCAAAGGCCAGTTTACCTTCACACTTGATTGGTCTTATTTACGAGTTTATCCAACGAGAAAAGTAAGTTTTTGGCTGGGATCATGATTGCCAATAACCGAAGTTACACTGAATAGTGCTATTGAATTACTAAAAAGAAAACTGAACATTCATTTCAGCAATCGGTGTAACATACCGGTAAATGTCTTTACAAAACTAGCGCCTTGCCAAAATAAAAATAGGTTCAATTAAAAACAGGACATTGTGGTGTAAGCTGTGGGAAGTAAAATTAAATTTAGATATCTCCCCACAAATGTACAGAAAAAAACCAACATGGGCAAAAAAGAAACAGTTTTTTCCAGTTACAATGTACCCGGTACTTGTCAAAAGGCATTTGTCACACCTGTCTTGATGTGCACTCTTCTGCATACAGCCTTTATGTATTTTCACATTAATTGCGCCATACATGTACCACTGAAACTCATACAAAGCAATATGGGATAAAGAGAATCCCCCCTCTCCCTCCTTTGTGGTGGTCATTGTGCTTGCGGAATGTTGTGGTTTCTTTTTAAGTTTTTAGGGGGGGGGGTGTGTTAGGTAACAATAGTCTAGGGAGTGTATAGGTATGGGGGACTAAAGCCGTGTTCCCATTGGACTTTTTCTTCCGCGGCCACGCGGAAACTTACCGCGGCATTCCTTAGCGTGAATCTACCGCACGTTCCCACCTGGACTTATATTCCGTGACGGAACGGTTCATTCGCTGTTCGAGACTGGCAGAATGTCACACATTGCGGGCGCTGTGCACAGTCACCTTTGACCTATGCGGGATATGACGTGCCTGTGACGTATTTTTCGCGCGCTAGACTCGTTGAAAAAAGCGCTGACCGTATTGCATCCTACACACGGTAATTCCTACACACGCTGCGTACGGTACATACCACACCGCCATCAATGCAAACGAGACAGGGAACCATACTACCATTTTCGCGCGAGTTCTGTGTATAGTTGTGACGTAAACAGGAAGTGTTGTTGTTTGCATAGCGTTTTACAGCGTGGTCGCGGTAGTTTTACAGCGCGGAGCGTTCCCATTGGACTTTTTAGCGGCCCTGATAATTTACCGTGGCTGCGCGGAAGTCTCCCGCGACCTCTTTCGGCCTGTTTTTTTTACATCACGGTCGCGGTAAATAGACAGGGAGGTGTGTTTACCGTGCGTTCCCATTGGATTTAATTTTGTCGTTCTAAAGAAAAGTCGCGGTACTCTAACAAAATTAAGTCCAATGGGAACATGCCTAAAGGGGGGAGTCGCTAGGTCCCATAACTTGCTGGGTATATACTCAAACTAGCCACTTTTTTTTCATGAATAGCATTAGTGCATGGAATTTGGAAAACACCTATTGGTATCAGGTGCACATACGGTACACCAAACAGCCATTTTGTTTTTGTTCTCTTGGCAGAGTTGTGTTGGCATGCTGAATTGACCCAACCAAGCGCGAGCCTGCATGACCCTTTTTGAATAGCACGAGGGGCTATATTTCACCCTCCAATTGGTAATCCAAACTATGGGAGAGGGTCTGTCTGTGTTGACACTAGGCTCCTTAAGCCATATATCCCAACACTGTTTGGGCTAGGGCAAAGGAATTAGGTGGTTGTGCTGGCACTGGCAGTCACTTCGTGGAGACTATTATGTAGGCTACCCAGGCACCAAGTAAATGTACAATGCATTATTCAGACTTCACGCAGCTTTATTAAAATATTGTTTACCCTTCTATATTTATACACTGCATGAAAAGATGTTATGATTAGCCACGATTAGCTTCATACAATGTAGAGGTTTTATAAAATAGCTTGTGCTGTTTAAATATGGTATAAGAGTATAAGGCCAGATATTGAAAAAAAAAATCTGGATTACACTTTGCCTTACCACACTGTCCCAAATAACTGTGTACCGTTATATTTACAATACGACCCGGATCCAACAAAGATTACAGGAACCCCTTTCACACTATCAACAAAATTATATTACTGATCATGGTGTCTACTCCTGCCTTTGGTACTCAAATGATTGCATATTATGCAGTAATACTTAATCTTAAATTTATCCGGTTTTGTCTTTTTATTTTATTCATTTGTTTTTTCATAATCTTTTTTATTTTGTTGAGGGGGGGTTCACATTATTAGTCTTAGAGCTCACCTGATACCTGTATTCCCATCTCAATTCTCTGTGGGATGTCGGTGCCCCTCAACCTAGGATTCAGTCGGATACCGCCTGTGCTACCATTAAGGATTAGGTGGTTGTTGGCATTGCCTCGGATGATGACGTACTGGAGCTTGTCCGACACGTCGGGATCCCGAGCAGGAACCTGCCCGATGTCCCCATCGGGGAAGAAGCCTTCGTAGTTGTTGAAGTAGATGTCAAAGTCCTCCAGGATGGGGCTGTTGTCGTTCTGGTCCAGGACATGGATGTTGACCGTGGCCACGTTAAAGAAGGGTGTGGAGGTGGCCTTGACCGTGACGCTGTACTCATTCCTGGCTTCATAGTCCAGCTCGATCAGGGTGGTCAGCTCCCCGGACCGGCTATCAATCTCAAAGAAGTCCAGGTCACCTTCGATCAGGGAGTAGTGGATCAGGGCATTGTAGCCTTCGTCCGGATCATAGGCCGCAATCGTAGAGACCAGTTCGCCCGGGTTGCGGTTCTCCTCAATGGACACGTCAAACTCGTCGCGTGAAAACTCGGGCGGGTTGTCGTTCTCGTCCCGCAGCCGGACGGTGATCTCGACGGACTCGCGGTAGACGGGGCGGCCGCCGTCCACGGCAAATGCGACCAGGACGTATTCGGCTTTGGCCTCGCGGTCAAGGCGGTGAGCGGTGCGGATGATGCCAGAGGTTTCGTCAATGACGAAGGCGCCGTTGCCATCATTGCCGTTGTTGAAGGTGTAGGAAATCTGACTGTTGGTACCTGCATTGAGAGAAAAAATATTCCCAGCAAATTATGAATTAGGCCATGCAAATAAAGAATTTAAGGAGCACATACCGGTACCATACAAATACATATACATTTGTACAAACCGGTATGTACATGGTGTACAGTGTAGTTTTAGATGAAACTTACTTGTGTCCAGGTATTCGTTAATACCCTCATCTTTCAAATCAAACAGGCAGTTTTGATGGTTTTGAAAGATTGAGGCTAGATGCCCATAAAGCGTACCACAAAGAATGCATTGTGTCAATGTCTTATTGTACGGTACCCAGAATTATGTTCAGTCATTCATAACGGAGGCCTACAATACATTGTACCATCCCGCCTCACTGTCTCAATTTATAGCGATTGATGAAGGATTGAGCCAGTAACAAATTCAAAGTAACAAATTCAAAATACTGTAGTGTATGATTTTAGGAATGAGGATACAATTTTTGCATACTATGGATGAATCCCAGCAAAAAGAGCCAAAACAGTTAAGGTTAACCCTAACCCTGTTGAATCCAACAGGATCCAACCAGTTGACATTTCATTGCGATTCAGGTTAAAAATTATAACACCTCACCCACATACATGTATGTTGTGTCTAGATTGGCCGAGAGCTAGTCACATGGTATTATCAATGTTTACTATTGTTATGTGCTAGACTAAAACTACTATACACGTAGCAACCAAAGTACTATACTCAAAGCAACCAAAGTACATGTACTATACCATTGCCAGCCAAAGTACCAGCACTATACTCATGGTGCTGTATTTGTGAGCAAATGTATGCTGATGTGTGCATTTGGCGTAGCGCGTATTGTTCCAAGGAGCCAGTGCTAAAGAGCTGGATTCAAACATTTTGTGAAGGGGTGGTTTAGAAAGGAGCAAACAAAAATTCCACCAAATTTGTATTGAAATCAAAGTTTATTTTAACTGACTAGTATTTATAGATTTACATGTAGATAATTTGTAATTATTAAAACCAAGCAGAATGTGGGTGAGATGTTAAATACAACAAATATTGAATGCTTTATCTCGTGATGTAGTAAAACTAGCCTCCTCGGTGACCCATGGAGCATTCAAATTTCCCTCCGCTTTGCCTCAGGAAAACATAATGCTCCATAAATCACCTTAGAAGGCTAGTTAAATTACTACACCATTCAAAGCATTCAATATTTGTATATTATTGGAATACATGCAAACGGATATCCCACTGTTGTACCCGTACAATCCTCTATTTTCTCTCCAAGTTTGTCTCTTTCTTCTACCTGTACAACCCTCAGTAAGTAATTTAATTTGACAATTCCATCAGGGAACAGTGTCAGCAAAGCAAACACACAATCAATTTGAGTTGAAGGCTGTCAGGCTGTGGGTCCCACCATGGTCCCAATCTCCCCCACAGCCAACCCAGCCAGTGACAAAAGAAGGAAAATCCTCATCCATCAATCAAAATCAATGAGAGAAACAGGCACAGTCCAGTTATTATCACAGACTCCCCTTCAACCAGATTAATTTGTGCATGCATGAGTGTGCATCTGGTGCAATACTACAATGTGTATACGTTGCACAACATGGCAAGCGAAAGACAAAAAAAGCCCTGAAGGGTATAACTAACTATAAGCTGGGAAGCTGCTGTTCTGGTTGTTGCCATAATGAGAAATCCCAGAAGAAATCCAACAGTTGTTGTTTTTTTGCTCAAAAATGCAACACTTTAATTATTCTGCCAAGGCAGTGGATTGTGAATTTGTTTTAGAAGAAATCAGGGCTGCGCCTCTGGCTAGGATTTCAAATGGAAAGAATAACTAAAATGAAAACATTTGGTGCGCAGTTGACAACCAGTCTTAAATGTTTTGTACTTGGGTAGGCAAAGTTGTAGAGAATGCCCATGGGCAAGGTTTAAATGGACCATACAGTAAAGGGTCATTTTACATTGTGTGTTCCCATTACTAGGTCAAACCTCAAGGGGATTGGTCTGCTGTTGTTGTTATCAACAAAGGATTGGCAGTACATAGAGTACATGATGTACTTTGAAGTTGTACTTGTACATGTGCATGAGTGGCAGACTGATTGGACCACAGTACTACTGGTTCCTATACAAAACATGCATGCAGATGTGTCTCAAAACAAATGTCAACACTCGTAACTTCCTAAATAAGTGTTGAAATCGAACAAATCGAACAATTCAAACGACAAAATAAAGTCAAATTAGTTGGCTATAATGTAAAGAAAACCGCGTTTGATTCCGTTCAGTAATTCCGGAGAAATGAGCTATTACGTAAAAGTAGTCAAAGAACACTTTCATCCAAGTTTGCTCATAGTGATTTAGACTGCACAGACAAGAAATTAATCAATACTTCTTTCCAAGATAACATTCAAAACTTGTTTTTCTTGTTTGTTTTTTTCGTTTAATCTAAATAATATCCCAGGTGTTAACCAAGTTCAACATAATATTGGACATAAAAGTTATCAAGATAATTGTTCACATTTAAAACTTGATAAAGGTTGAAGTTTGCTATCGCCAAAATTTGCGCAATCACAATCTTATTCACTTTCTCAAGAGACTTTATAATTCGTAATCTCTCTCCTTACAATGAGTTGTAATGTTTTGTTTTGTGGGTGTTATGAATGTCATGATCGATTATTACTCAGTACTCTAATGATATGAAGAATTGCATCAAATTTTATCAAAGTATTAAACAGTGCTGGCTAATTGAAAAGGGAAAGAGTAAGTAAACAACCGGCACAAAGAAAAATCTGTGTAATACACAAACTTGGATGGAAGTGTTCTTTGACTACTGTTACGTAATCGCTCATTTCTCTGTAATTACTCAACCGAATCAAGCGCGGTTTTCTTTAAACTATAGCCAACTAATTTGACTTTATTTTTTTCATTTCAATTTTTCTATTCCGACACTTATTTAGGAAGTTACGATCACCTTAAAGGTAGGATACACCATTGGTAATTGCTTGAATTATCATGAATGGGTATATTTGTAGGGTTGTATTTTATAGTAAATATCATTTAACTGACCTGTCCGAAGTTTTACAATCATGGATGCCGAGGAAAAGCACGAAAAATGGCGGTAGTTTTTAACCGGGGTCGAGCAGTTATTCTTATGTTATTTTTGTTTTTTTGCGATCGTCGGCCGGCAATCGCGAATTTGTCTTTATAAAATTCAATTTTTAGAAATAATTACAGGATATCGTTGTATTTTTTTTGGAGACACCCTGTATACGTAAACAGTTTTAGTTTGATCAATAAATAAGACTGTCAATGCCAATTTTCTTCTTGGTATAATACATTTTTACAAGTTTCCCAAATGAATTTCTGAATATAAAACCCACTTGTTATAGCAATATTGATGTTCATGAAGCTTTAGATAAAATTATTGTGTACTATGAGGTTGAGTTTTACTCTTGATTTAAACATCAAATCCAAAACCCAAGTTGCTCTTGTTTGCACAATATTTGCCCCAAAATTATGTAATTCACACTTCCAATTCACACAGCTGGAACGTGTTCATGTTCAGTCATAATTATTTTTAATTTAACTTGAGCCTTTAAAAAGTGAAAAGTTGTGTTAAAGTTGTCAATTTCATTCAAGGTTAGCTTTTTTATTTTACCCAGCACCTACCGGTAAATTACACTGTATTCTGTGGTTTGGCAGTACAAGTTTATATTATTACATACAAATGTACAATGTAGGTACATGTATGGCAGTGAAAGGAAGAAGCAATTGTACCCTATTTCAAAATATTTAAAGCTTGTAAAAAAATGCTACACTGTATGTTCTCCATAAAATAACAAATTAGAATGCACGAATGGTTCCTGGAAAACTCTGACTGTGCAGACCCTATAACCTCCTCACACAAAACTAACCTGTACCCTTATATTAGCATGCACACAATGCACATTGAACACTACATTATCTCAAACCTTATCACATAAAGCTGCTTGTGAAGTGTACCCTATTGTGCCAATGCCATTGTGCTGCCTGTTTTTTATTTAATCACACTTCATATGCAACTAAGCATGTCAGGGATAAAGTGGGATGTGGTAAAACTAAAAGCTTTGTACATTTTTGTACCTTGTGGCAAGGTACAGTCTATTGTGTCTTTAGGGGCAGGAAAATACATGTACGTGACTACATACTATGTACATGTATGTGGGCATTCATTCAGTATGGAAGAGGAGTTGAATCCTGGTTCAAAGTTTTATTTACCATGGAGCTTTATAGCTCCATGGCCTTATTTACTGTACTTGGCGCCTCTGCCCTCGTACACAAAGGCTCATACTAGAGCATGCAAAAAGTGCACGTATAATACCACTTTTTTGTGTGTTCAAGTCTGTTGTCAAGTACTGCATGGAGGATGTGTTTTTATTCCTCCATGGGTACTGCATGTTGTTAGGTATGGGTACAGTACACATTGTGTACATTGTACAGTATGTTTTATGTCTGTAGACAAAATGGCCTTTACAATACACTGTAGGATACACCATTTGCAGATATTGGAAATATTTACTACCGAATTATTAAGAAATATCTTACTCATCTGAAAGTAAATAATGATTCTAGGCATCTAGCAAAATGATTGCGCTAGATATCCTGTAATTGTTCTGAAAAATTTAATTTTATAAAAAAATTAAAAAGATAACAATAATAACTGCTCGACGCCGGTTGAAAACAAACACTATTTTTCGTGCTTTGCTTGGCATAGATGATTGTAAAACTTTGGAGAGGTCAGTTATTTACAATATTTACAATAAAATACAACCTCCCAAATCTACCCATTCATGATAATTCAAGCAATTTACAATGGTGTATCCTACCTTTAAGTACCTCGGGTACAGTATAATTGTTCATAATATGTACGTACAACAGTATGTGTACCGGTACATGTACTCGGTATCTCTATGTTAACAAATTTCCCTTATTTCTGTTTTCCTAGATTCAGTTGTGCGAAATACATGTACCGGTACATGTACCGATGTACTGTTCACAATTATAAGCCATAATAAATTGTGCATACAATGTACAGTAGGATTTGGGAGGTTTTTTTCATAATGAAAATACACACCATAACATTCAGCTAGGAATTTGAGAAAAATTAAAACGTGTTGGACTTGAAGACTTTTCAATTTTCCTGTAGCAAATTAACAAGGGAAGACTGTCAATAATTTCTCTTCCTCTGGCCTACTTGAAGTACAGGTATCAAATGAGCTAGTATTATTATAAGCTGACACCATCACCTGCCTGCTGTGATACAACAGGTGCATGTAATTGGTTAAGGGGGATAGATGTATACATGTACCAGTAGTGCTGGTACTGAATGCAACACCAGTAATAAACAATCTGGCTGACAATTTCTAGGAGAAATCACTGTCAACCATGTTCAAGGCATTATAATAATGTATTACCTGAGGGAGTATATGTGTAGCTTAAGTTTTAACTTATGGTACTGGTTGATGCGGTATTAGGTTGGGTCAATCACCTCGAATTCTTCAGACAATTGGGAGGAATGTTCAGGGATCCCCGAGGCTTAGCCGTGCCAGCTAGTCATGCAAAATCCTGATGCCAATCATGTTATACTTTATTGACTGATTTAATCCAATCTTGATTATGATTTTACTGAACATTGTATGCAAGCCAATTTCCACAAAAAAAGAAGGTTTTGAGCATGACACATGTGAGGCACAAACCATGGCAAAACATGAGGTAAAATTGTTGAACAAACTCATTAGGAAAAGAATATTGAACTTGTTTTGAATTTTTTACCGAAAATAAATTTGCAACAAATTTGTATGAATGGGAATATGTGCTTGGCTGATGAGGGTAGATCACTACATGGCAGTGGTATGCTACATGTAATTCACTCCAGCTGTGTGCACTGAGCAAGGGTTTAAACAAACATAAAACTAGTAAGGGGTCTGGTTGTTGATAATGTTCCTTGTTTCCAGCTCAGGTCATTAACATTCAGGCCTAGAGCTGGTACATTAATCGTACTTTATGTTCTATTTAAAACAGTCACCTGATTTGTTTTGCCAGAAGGCTGAAGGCCAGAAAGCCCCATCAATTTTGTCAGCAAGAGAGGGAGCTTAACCAGTTCGCGCCGGATGACGTATATAAACGCAAAAATTTCCCCAGATTCAAAACGGATGACGCATAAACACGCCAAGTTCAAGTTCGGAAATGTATGTCAGAAGCGGGCAAGGCCGGAAATGCGTGGGTGTGCTTCCCGGCACTATCAGCCTGAACACGCTTCGGATTGAGTTTCGTTAAAAATAATCCCGCCCGTGGGCTCGGCGATGTTAAAATAATCCCGGCGCGAACTGGTTAACATTAAAACTGGCCAAGAACACACCGCGCTGGTACATGTATAGCCCTAACTACCCCAAACTTCAACTGCAATCAAACTCCAACTGCAAGTTTTGCTAGGTTTTGGCAGGTTTGGTACCGAACCATAGCAACTTGTTGTTGGACTTTGTTTGACTCAGTACCAAAGGCCCAGGGAGACCCTGTCTAATTTTGAGATGTTCAGGGCAAAAAGGCACAAGACTTGTACAAATGCTAGAGTTTGGGGGAATGCACAGGCATTTATTCGTGGGTGACCCACGGCTGGTCACAGTAGTTCCTGGTTCTGTAAGTGACATACTGTACATTCACACCATGTGTCCACACTTTTAAGCATACACAATGTACCACCGGCCAATCATCACTACACTAGAATACTGGTATGCTTTATAGTGCGAGAGCCTAGGGGGTTAGGCAGGCCTTCATTTTAATAAATCTGAGGAGAGCTGTGCATCGCTCTCCTTAAATCAAAAGGTGAATTAAGGAGAGTGATTAAAAAAAAAAAAAATATTTTTTATTTTTGTTTGCTCTTGTTAAAATTGTAAGGAGCGCTTTTTTTTGCTCTCCTTAAAATTTTTAAGGAGCGCGGAGGAGCGCGAGCGCGATCGCGCTCCTTTAAAATGAAGGCCTGGTTAGGGTTAAAATTGTATTAATTAGTCAATTAACATCTTCTCCCTTTGGAGTAGTACAAAACCAATTACAATAATGGAAATAAATTTAATGTTTTGTCTCTTGCATTCCATGATCGGTACATGTACCGGTACTTTAGTAATTTGTTGAAAATAACATTAAATGAATTTGAATACAATTTCTTGAGCCAGTTAGTTTTCTAATTTATTTTGCAAGAATATTGGCTATAATCCTAAAAGGGCAAACTACGGTGCTGTAACTGTATGCCAAGCTAAAATAAAAACTGCACAATAATGCACATAGCTGTCAAATGCAGTGAATCAACAAGGGATTGAAACAAAATCTCAGGAACTATCTTGACGCGACAACATTTTGAAATATTAAACATTTGACACTGGTTCTACATTGATTAAAATGTAAACTGTGTACGTTAAATATCCAATATTTTCAGTGTACTGTTACCGCTGCCAGGAAAACGGCACTTCTAACTCGCCGAACATTTCTCAGTATTGTAATGCCTCCGGTTAGGCCAACAGAATCAAATTTCAAATCCTGATAGAATTGTTGAACAATGGTTTAATCTGAACAAAGAACGAACGCGTACAATTCGACACTCCTGTCTATTTTAATAAGGCACAATACCAATTTGATGTTCAGTCGAAGTTGATTTCTGCCCCGAGTGACTAAACAATATTGTGAAATCTTTATGCATTCTCAGACTGGGAATGAAAACCTGTGCAGGAGTGTTTTCTTTTGTTGTGTTTTCTTTCTATTTTTTTTTTTGGGGGGGGTGGAGAATATCTGTTCTGGATTGGATTTCAGAGTTTAGGGTTTAGGCTTGAGCTGCTAAGTCAGAACGTTGGAGATAGATTTACATAGGAGAACAATAAGAAAGGTAGAGGATAGGCCTACCGGTACATGTATGTCAGAGACACAGTACACCTACACAAATAGATAGGATGCCGACGTTTGCTAATAAATTTGCAAAACTGGCAGGCTTTCGTGAAATAGGATACATGTACGGTAGTTTCAGTGCAATTTGGCAAAGTATGCATTTAATACAGGAATTATGTATTAAAATAAAATATGAAATACATGTACAGTAGTTAACCACTGACTGGATGAAGCAAAATTTCACATTCGCATACGAGTCAAATCAAAAAGGTTTGGATAATATTTTGTGCAGCATTATAAATCAGTATAAAGTACAGTACACGTGTACTGACCAAAGTACATTTCTTGTTGACCACCTATGTACATGTACATTATACATGTACCGGTACATGTACCAATAAAAGTTTACAAATTATCTTGCTTTGCCAAGATACAATGTAATTCACTCATGGGCCAGTGACAATTATGGGATAATAATCAATCACAGACTGGAGAAAATGCTGCACATTGTACAATATCTAAGTACCGGTATTGCATCCTGACTGAATAAGAGCGTGGTCCTCAGTCTGCATAGTTTATGGCATCTACTTTGTAACTAGTGCCCTTAAAGAGAGACTGACTAATAATATTAGTGGAGAATATTCTTTTTGCCTTAACCAGTTCGCGCCGGAGGACGTAGTAGTATGCAAAGTTTTTCTCATATGAATGATGCATAAACACGTCACGAGCAAGGCCCGAAATGTCTGTCAGCAGCAAGCGCTAGCGAGACCGGAAATGCGTGGGTGTGTTTCCTGGTATGCCATCGGCCTGAACCCGCCGACTTTCGTTAGAAATAAAAAAATAATCCCGCGCCTCGACTGGGCGATGTTAAAATCATCCCAGCACGAACTGGTTAATAGGAACATTTTGGAATTTTTTTCCAAATACTAAAAAGCAAGAAAGGTTAGCCCGAATTTATTTTGCTGGATAGCTCAAGTGGTACTTTGTGCCCAACTGATACAGTAATCCAGAAGTCCCAGGTTCAAACCCTTCTCCAGTCAATTTCTTTATTCAACTTGGTAATTGAATTTACGTTAAAACAGTTTATGGTCAATTTCAAGTTTTCATTCCTGAGTTTCTATTGATTGCATCTGATAATGTACTAGTGCAATCTTTCTTGTTAGATTAACACTTACCTTCATCAGCATCTTCTGCTTCAATTTGTATGACCATGAATTGGGGACTCTCACTCTCACTGATCTCGGCAAAGTAAGCATTCTCTGTGAAGATTGGCGGGTTGTCATTGATATCCGTCAGGAAGATTTCCACTTCTGTTGTGTCTATCTGTTGTTCTACCCCATGATCAGTTGCCGTCACATGAATAGTGTAACTTGACGTAGTCTCGCGGTCCAGTAATGCCCTTGTTTTAATCTCACCACTGTTTGGGTCAATTTCAAAGTTTGGTATGCTATCCATGGAGTAGGTGATTCGGGCATTCTCACCAACATCACCGTCCGTTGCGTGAACCTGGACGACGACGTATCCAACACCGACATTCTCAGCCACCTCGGCTCTGTAGGGCGATTGGTCAAACACGGGTCTGTATGTGTTGGCATCTGTAACATTGATGTACACCAGACACATGCTTGATTGTTCATTGTCTGACGCTGTTACTGTCAGAACAAAGCGCGGCTCCTGCTTGTAGTCCAGGGGAAGAGCAACTGAAATCATTCCGCGATTGTTCTGGCTGATGATACTGAAGCGGTTTCTGGCGTTGCCTGCCGTGATCTGGTACGAAACACTATTTCCTACATCAGGATCTTCGGCAGAGACAGTCACCACATTCAGTCCTGGAGATGCATCCTCATCTACGCGACCAAAGTACTCATTCTGTGAAAAAACTGGCGCATTGTCATTTACATCGGTAATTCGCACAGACACTTCAGTTGTTGCTGTTCGAGGTGGGTTGCCTTGATCACTAGCCACAACGGTAAATTCAAAGATTTCTGATGTTTCTCTGTCCAGCAGCATGGAAGTTGATATCTGTCCAGTTTCTGAATGGATAGTGAATGGAAGTGCAATTTCAGGATCCTGAATGCTGTATGTGATGCGAGCAAACTCGCCAGAGTCGCCATCAAACGCATTCAATGTGATAACAGATGTATCAACACGAACATCTTCTCGTACCGATGTTTGATACCGGGTAGTCGGAAAGCGTGGCGAGTTGTCATTGACATCTTGCACATTTACTATGACACGTGTCGAGTTGGAGCGCGCTGAACGCCCACTGTCCTGCGCACGCACAACCAATTGATAGAATGGTGTATTTTCGTAATCTAATTCTGATGTCAGCATAATTTGTCCGTTGTATGCATCGATAACAAAGTGACCCTGACCACCAACCATGCTATAGCGTATTTCAGAATTTGATCCTGCATCTTTGTCGGTGGCCGTTATGGTCTCAATGACAACATTTCGTGGGTTATCTTCAGGAATGGTGACTTCAAACGTACGCTTTGAAAACTGTGGGTAGTTGTCATTCTCATCTAAGACAGTAACCAAGACCCGGGCAGTGGTATTCAGAGAACTGGGATTTGTACCGAGATCCTGAGCAAGGACTATCAGTTCGTAATAGGAAACAAGCTCCCGGTCCAGCCTTGCACGGGTGGTAATGATTCCTGACCGGCTATTGATGTTAAATGCGTCATTAGGAGCTTCTGGGTTGACGATACTGTAACGAACCTGTGAATTAGATCCGGAATCGCCATCACTTGCATGTAACTCGTGCAAAGTTGTGCCAGCAGGCTCATTTTCTTCAATCTCAATGTGGTACTCGGTCAGTTCAAACTCAGGCCTGTGGTCATTTAAATCATCCACCATTATTTGCAAGAAGGCGTCTGTACTCCGCTGTGGTGATCCATGGTCAGTAGCAGTGATCTGAAAGTAGTGCTCTTCGATACTTTCTCTGTCAAGCCGTTGGGTTGTCGTGATGATTCCACTTTCTGGATCGATACTGAACATGTTCTGACTTCTAGCATCACGCTCAGCAATCATTGAATAAGTAATTCGCCCTGCATCCCCACTATCAGAATCTGAGGCTGTGATGGTCATAACGATATATCCGGCATCTTGTTCCTCAGGAATATTCACAATGTACATTCCTTGAGGGAAGTTTGGACTGCGATTTCGCCGTGCCTGTCTTCGAGCTCGGGCAGCACTAACATCAGGCTCGGGCAATTCCGCTGCAGCTGCTCTGGGAAACATACTTGTTCCAATAGCTCGGAGATCTAGTTGTACATGAATCCGCACTCCTGTGTTGGGGTTATGGTGTTGATGGTGGTAGTAATGCATGCACGGTGGGGCAAACTCCATGATGACCGATAGATGTTTCTCGTCCGGCCTGTGCATGCATAAAGAACTCGTAGGAGAAATAACTTCCCCATTGTTCGGTTTTACCGACAACATGGGGTGTTCCGACTTCTGCTTGTTCAGAGTGTAATTCACCTGACAGTCTAAAGTAGAACTTGGAAGGAAGTCATTCATTGAAAGTATTACTTCCTCCGAGTTCCAACATGAGCCAGTAGGGAAATCTATGACAATAAACTGCTTATCATGATCTGAAACTAGCTTCTGGTTGGTGTGTTCATGTCCTTTTGAATGTTGTTTATGTTTATCTTTTTTGGCAAGTTTCAATTTACAGTGTCCACCATGAATATGAACTGCGATAGGAACCTGGACGAAAATGCTTGACTGACCATTGTCAACAGTTAACAAACTAGTCCTCCTACTGGTCCTCGCTTCAATATGCAAAAGGAATGGATTTTCGTGCAAAGTTGTGCAGTTGATATCTCTGTGCAAAGTAAGAATTCCGGTGCTTTGGTCGAGTCTGACGAGATGACTTGCTTGCTTTGAGGCACGGGTCTGGGAAATACTGTACAACCAACGCTGTCCGTTACTTGGAAGGCTCAGGTTGAATATCGGCGTCCCCGGCAATGTCATGTGGGAAATGTGGGCATTAAAAGTAGCCCCAAGACACCCAGGAAAGATGGCAAACACCAAACACCACAGTAAAACAAAGTGTGCCATCGTGCGTTGATATAGAACACGGCTATGCCAGTGTACACTCAGTCTGTTCATGATTCATTCACACAATGTGTACTTGCCCGCCGTACGTGTGCCGTAACACAGTACGCGGACACTGGGCAACAAACCGCGACGCAAAGACGATCTTCAGATAATTTTAACACATTTTCTACAGCATTACAAACCAAATTCGACGGGCCGTCCTCCGAAAGTAGATTTCTTTTTACGTCGTTATGTCCATTTTTAGAAGCTTAGTTCTTTACATGGTGGAATAATCATTCCAAAATCCAAAAACCGGGGTCCGTAAGTCCTGCCAGACGATGCTTTCGCTATTGTGTTGTTCAAAATGGCTGCGTTTTCGTCTGCACTTTAGATCCTGATTGACTGACGACGTGCGTGTGGCTATTCTGTACCCCTCTCTGGTAAAGAAAAGGTTTCGCGTAATAAATGTTTAAATACGAATATGAATACCATATTAATGTTATTTTTTCTATTATTAACCAATTAGATTTGTTTTCCAAATGGGATCTTCAGACTATGTATTAAATTGTAACTACGACGTTAGAGGTGATGCATCTTGCTGTGTAAGTTCAGTAAACAGAATGGCACATCCATGAGGTTTGACCAATCAAGTTGCGCAAAAGATGAACACCGTTTCCACAAGAATTTTGGCCTCGCCCACTTGTTTTCACCTGTCGTGGGGTTTAGAAGCACAAAAGAAAACCTCCGTCCTTCAATTTTTACACCTCTCTCTCTCTATTTTTTAATGATTTTTAAAACTTTTTTTAAAAGCTGTTGAGGGCGCTTGTTTACATTTTGCAAAATGTGCGTGAGGGGCTTGCGCGCGATGCACTCATGTGAGTCGAGCTGTCCGAACTGCAAAGACATAATTTGTGAATGCTAAACGTGGACAAACGTTTTTAAAATGCAATTAATTTTGATCAACTATGTGCAAGGTTTTGTTAAAACCGTATCGTTCTTCACAGAATAATTGCTTATTAAAGTTTCGAAAAAGGGAAAGTCAAGGACGGCAGAACAGGGGGGGGGGGGGGGGGGGGGGGGGGGGGGGGGGGGTAGGCATTGGCCCCCACATTTTTAATTAGGGGATATGGCGCCCCCCCCCCCCCCCCCCCCTTTGGCGGTTCCGCACAAAGAAAACATAGAAACCTCCTTTGACCCCCCTCCCCACTGCCACCTCGCTCCTCCCCCCCCCCCCCCCCCCCCCCGCCCCCACTCCCACTTTTAAAAGTGTTCCGTCACTGCTGCGCTACAACGAAATATTGTGGACGTTTTGGTAGCCTTAATTATGATTTGTTCTATTTGTTTTTCATCTTTCTGGTTTTTTTGTGTGCAAAGACGAACGTTTGAATCTAACCCATACCCTGTTTGAATTTGTAGAAAAAGTTCTATTGCAACAGCCTAAAAAGTACACTGTACAATTTCAATAAAATTTAGGGGTGAAAGTCATCAGTTTTCGACCATATTTTTACCGTTGAACCGTAGTTGTATTTACCGATAAATCGTGAATTTGTTTACGGTGAAACGTCTGTGTAAATATGCAGAATTTACAGCCTTTTCCCCCTAAAAAATACGATTTATTAATAAATACAAATAGCCTACAGTCGGCCCGTACGTCCGGTTGATTGGCATTTCGCTGCACAACGTTCGACCTGTGAATTGTTATACGGCGCTTATTAACTCTAAACTCCCTTTAAACATGCTTTCTTCAAACATGCTGTCAATGTCATCATAGAGCAATGTCATTATGAAGAAAATACATTCCGAAAATACATTTTTAGAAATTGCTAGGCCTAGTAGTAGTTGTTCAACGAAATTTGAATAACGAACACCATTCTTGGCTCCGATATTTGTGTCCAAACATACCAAACATTGTTGTGGAAAATGTCAATTCACTGGGTTTTGTTGGACTGACAGGTGGGTATTATTTTGCCAATGAATAATGGGGGGAAAAACAACTGCTGCTTTAGAATTAGTGTGATGAATAAAAAAAGGGCGCGCTTAAAGTAGGCAACAAGAGGGCGCTATTTAAAATGACGGACGTCATCTTGAAAAATGAACAAATCTTGAAAAATGGGCACTCGATGGACCGCGGCTGAAAATCGCTACACCAAACGATCAATATACCAAACAAAATCTGTGGATCCCGTGATGTTCGTTAGCGTTCCACTGTAAAGCAAACATACATGTACAGCTAAAGTGACTCCCATCCCCGCGCAGTCGCGCACTTCATACTGAAAACCGTTGCTGGTTTGACTTAAATCAATTATTTACAACTAGATATTTTCACCCTGAGTACGAAATGTACTCTTCGACAAACCGACAAACCCAAAACTATACATATTTTTAATATGTGGCTTAAATGTGGCTTAACAATAACAGTGGCTTAAAAGTGGCTTAAATGTTTTAATAGCACGACCCTAACTGCAAACAAAATTCACGTACTTTCCAAGTTATGCCTATTTGAAAATCAAATTCCATGACGTTTCCAGGACTTTCCGTTACTAAAATATGGCAATTTCCATGACATTTAACGCCATTTTACAGAGAAAAGTGGTTTGCAATTATGATACTGATGAACCGCTGAAGTTGGGCTAACCATTTGTTAGCTTTTGAGAATAAAATTTAAATTAATAATAGCCCCATCCTCTACGTATGTAAATTTATAATAATCCGTTAACGCACATCAAAAGCGGCCCGTCAAATATAACTCTTGCATAATCTTGATTTGCATGACTTTTCCATCCCCTATGACATAATTGTTTTCTTCAAAATTTCCATAACTTTTCCAGGACAACTTTTCTTTCCATACATTTCCAGGACTTTCCATGACCCGTGGAAACCCCGATAACAACAATATTCGTCTTTTTAAAATATATATAATGAAATACAATAACTTGATCATTAAATTTCACAAACCTAAATTGTATAAATAACTAAGGAACAAGCTTTTCTGGACATTAGTTACATTGATTAGTAAAACTCCTTGTACTAAACATTGACCAATGGGAAATATTAACACAGTGAAAGAAGAATGTTGGTAATTGGGTTTTTAAGTTGCGTAACTAAATCAATGATTTTTGCAGCCATTTCTTGCCGTTTTTGCTTAAATTTGACTACAAATAAAATAACCAAGACATGTATTTTGCAGTCCTAGAGTTAACATGAGGCGATATACAATTTACCGACAGACATGGTCGATCCTTAAAGGTAGGATACACCATTTGCAGATGTCGAAAATATTTACTACCGAATTATTAAGAAATATCTTACTTATTTCATGGAGGAATAAGCTTATTTGAAAGTAAATAATGATTCTAGGCATCCAGCAAAATGATTGCGCTACTGAGATATCCTGTAATTATTCCCAAAAATAGAATTAGAGATCGCTAGACGGCGATCGCGAAAAAATAACCCAATAATAATGTACATAACTGCCCGACGCCGGTTGAAAACAAATACTGTTTTTCGTGCTTTTCCCGGCATCCATGATTGTAAAACTTCGGAAAGGTCAGTAAAATGATATTTACTACAAAATACAACCACCCAAATCCACCCATTCATGACAATTCAAGCAATTACCAATGGTGTATCCTACCTTTGAGACAAATTTGTTGCTGTGTTTGTTTGTTTGTTTGTTCGTTGTTTGTTTTGTTTTGGGGAGGGGCACCCTGCATACAAATATTTTTTCTCGAAAAAGTAAATTTGACCCCTAATCGAAACCATGTATCTTCAACGTTCCAAGTTTTCAAAAGTTTGAGGGCGGCAGATACCGAAAGTGGTATGACGCCGTTTTCCAAACCCCAGCTTCGTTTCCAAATTGCTTCGTTCATGCAATTTGGTGATGGTGATGGAGCCTCTCTATATAGAACCTAAGCAGAAGTTTAAAAAACGGGGACCACGGGGAAAATAGCCGCAACATGAATACATGTAAACTTGTATACGTGCATAAATTATGCTATTTATTCACTAAACCAAAATCTGTCTTTTCTCTATTTTGAAACCGAGTCTGTAAACCTCTGGACAATTTTGTTTGTTTTGGGCACAATTTAATTTGTTCAATAACGAAACATGGACCCTTTTAAAAATGTATTTATTTTTATTTGTATTATTATTATTATGGGGGGAGGGAGAGGGGGGAGAGGTCGGGCCAATGCCTCATTCAAAATAATTTGTTTGCATCGCAAGAAACGGAAACTAATTTTACTTCGGAAAGAGACAAATCATCCAATACACACCAAACAAAATATTTAATTGAGGACCTACAATAGATTCAAAATTAATTCAAAAGTAAAAACCTGTATAACACCAAAAATACCCCGAAATAAAGGCCTTGGTTTTCCCGGTCAATTTCGGCAAATAAGCAGCCAATTTAATTTCCGTGCGTTCGAATGCCTATCTAATTTTTACCGTGTTTCAAATTCAGAATTCGGGAATTCCATTTAGTTTTTCATTTTTGAGGCATTCACATTCCTTTAGCAATGTGTTCCATTTAGCATATCGTCGTTCTTTTTCGTGACGCACAGTCATCATTTAATTTATCAAAGCTGTTCGACTAGAGATTGTTGATGATTTATTACTTTTAATTTCGTAAAGAGGCCCTCAATTTCGAAGCTAGGCATTTGTTTCCTATCTTCACTTCATAAGCCGTGTTCGCACTGGATCAACATTTTGGGTAACTTTACCATGACGCCGGGTAACATTCCAATGGGTTAATCTTTCCACCGTCCGCACTTGGATTTAATTGACGCGGGTAGAATTGCCGAGACCATGGGTAAAATAACCGTGAAAGGTCACTGGCTGATGTGACCTGTTGTCATTCGACCGGGTGATGGAAGATTTAACCGAGATGTCGCGCCGCACTGGATTTTCTGGCTCGGTTAAACTGACCTGGTCAAAACGCGGCGTGGGTAAGTTACCTGTGAGGAAAGTTACCCAGGCTGTTCGCACTGAACTTGAAATGGGTAAGTTACCTATTGGCTCGGTTACTTGCCCAAATTAAGTCCAGTGCGAACAGGGCTTAAGTCGGTCAAACTTTTTGTTTTTCTTTATTCATTTATGATTCCTAAAGCCTATGTTTTTTGGTTTTGTTGTTGTTGTTGTTATTATTATTTATTATAATTATTTGTTGTTGTTTTTGTTTGCTGGGGGGGGGGGGGGGGGTGAAATTAGTTACTTGACCAAGACCTAAATTGTTTTTGTGTTTGTGCGTTTCTTTGGTTATTGTTATCCTGGTTTATATGTCGACTCTTGTGCCAATAAGTGAACCGTACTTTGCCTTTAACATTCTAAAGGTAACAACAGTTTCACATCAGAGTGTTTTTTTAGATTGCACATTAATGACGGAAATGCCTGTCTAATAATGAATTTGAACGACCGAACACGCGCCTCAAAAAAGCTCTTGCGAATGTGAAGGCTAAGTTGTTGAATTGTTAAATTGAATGGATGTTTTGTTAAATCGAATGCCACTACTGTACTTTTGACTAGTCATAAAACGAAAGCGAATAATCATTTTTTTCGACAGCAGCATTCAATTTCGCGCGAATGGCGCGGTTGGCTGCTCAATTTGCCGCGAAATTGACTAGGAAATCTATATTTAGATTTCAATTGTAATGAATCATTTGCTGTGACTTTTGGGAATAGAAATTCATAAAAAACCCAACCACAACCACAACCACAGGTCTACACATTCTAAAACAATAATAGCTTCTTAAAAGTAAGTTTTCACAAATGTTAAAGACATGCCAGGAAGGTTTGTTAAAAAAATATATGAGGCCTCAAATTAATAGAGGCTGCTCAAAACCAACTTTTTTCCAATCGCTTTAGTGATTGATAGCTTGTAATAATTGTATTCCTTTCATAAAATAACACAGGATGTTTTCCTTGATGTAATATAGGTTTTCCCAGACGATATCGGAAAATGTGCACATTCATTTGTAAAATATACATTCAATTTCGCGCTGATTTTGATAACGACGTATATCCGGGTTTTAATTGTGCAAAAACGAGCATCTGGTTTCATTTTGTTTAGTTCAAAAAATGAATGTGCATAACGTTTCATTTCAGCGATTACAAAATACGTTATTAGACTAGGCTTTTGGTTTGACGGATGCGTGGCCGATTATTAAGAATGTGCAACTACATGTATTTCGCAGCAAATCAAATTGTCATTGTGTCACGGCCTGAATGGAATATTCTTTTCCATTTGTTATAATTTAAATTTGCATATTCTGCATACAATTTGGTTGTATAGTGCAACTAATGAAAGGTTCATGAACCAGACTTCATAGAAGTCCAAATGATTTTTTTTCCTTGAAGACTTTCCGTACCGCTGACAATGATTATTTATTTGAAATTGAATTTTCCCCAGCATATAAAAAAGTATAAACTGTCATTTATAATGCAGGCATAGGCATCATAATGGTGCTCTCACACTGTGGCGAATATGCTAGCGAATGTGCTTATGAATGGAAATATTTGACAATCGCTCAAAACTTCGCAACATTCGCCGTGTCTTCGCGAATTTGTCTTTATAAAATTATATTTTTCAGAATAATTACAGGATATCTAGCGCAATCATTTTGCTGGATGCCTGAATCATTATTTACTTTTAGATGAGTAAGATTTTTCTTAATAATTCGGCAGTAAATATTTTAGATATCTGCAAATGATATACTACCTTTAAGTAGAGGTCGAGGGACGACCGAGGACGACCGACAGGTGACCGAGATGAAAATATTCACTATCCAATCGCATTTTTTGGGCGAATTCACCGCTAAATTCAAATATTCATATTCGCAAGAATATTCGCCACAGTTTGAGAGCAGCATTAATAAGGAAGTCGGGTTGGCCAGAACCTGTTCCAATAATGTCATGCTGTTCCAGTGTAAACAAATAGAGTGTACAAATTGTATTAAAATTGTATAGGATTCAGGCGAGCGAATTTTTAGCTTTGTTGATTAGAATGCCTGTGCAGTTAGTCTCTACTGTAAAAGATCTTTAATAACAACAGGGCTGACAAACATAAATCGAGATACTCCTTTATTACCTCTTTTGGCGTTACAATACGTCACGGAACCTCTACGAAGCAGGCTTCAAATTTCTATCAAAAAAACTGAGCCTCTTGATGAAGCCAAAGCCTCCTTTTGGTACGGGCTTCAAAATGGCGGAATGGAGACGAAGCCGGAGACGAAGCCAAAGCCGGGGTTTGGAAAACGGCCCTGGGTTCAGCACCAAATTCAACCGTTAAGCCGACATGGTGGCATCATAATCGGTTTTAAAATGAGAGGCATTTATATTAATCTATTCCCCATCTAGTAGTTGTAAAAGTACCAGGGTGGCATCGAAATGGATTTGGAAATTGCAAGTAAATTTGCAAGCGGGTATTATACGTTGGCACTTTCACAAACTTTGAAGTGGATGTCCGTTACGGAGCACCGTAGTAGCAAAGGCGACGTTGAATGTGGCGATGCTGTCGTGATACCGTAGCTAGCTTGACGCAGATGTCGTCCTACTAGAGTTCGTGCGTTTTAGACCGTAAATTACCGTTGTACGCAAGACTAGCCAATCAGCACATGCGAGTGTTCGTGAGGTCAGCAGTGCTTGCGTTCCATCCAATGAACTATTGGGACTGTACCGTAGCTTATTGTTATTCATAATAAGGTCTGGCATACGATCTACATGATTATTATAATCATTAGTATACACCCCCCCCCCCCCCCCCTCCCCCCGGTCGCATGACTGACACGCCAGATATGTACATGTACAATAGCGGGAATTGTAATGGTATTTTCAACATGCAGGTTGTCGGGATCAAACCATTTAAATGTAGGGAACACGAACGACTGCTCGTTGCTCACGCAGTGTCAGTGTGGTGGACATTGTTCCGTAAAATGGGAAACCTTAGTCAATATTTTCAGACAATTTACAATATTTTTCTGCATATTAAACAATAATGTTATATTTTCCGTGTTATGTTTTACAATAGAGTTGGGTTTGAGCCAACAAACATTTTTGACCGTAAACAAAATCCGTTTGCACACAAAAAAACTACAAATAAAAATCGATTTGATTGCTCAAATTGACGATTGCCCTTTTAAAACACAATGAGTTGAATAAGTTTCCGGAAGCGTATTGTACGTTTTATAATCATTTAAAGAAATTCAGGGTTAGGGCAACTTTGGTCAGATCGTTTGGGGGAAAAACATTTCTAAAAAAATCACATAAAATCCAGTTTGATGTTATTTTTCAACTCTTATTTACATAAATAATAAAAAACAAATACAAAAATATCTTTTTTAAAATCATCAACAAAAGATTGTTTTTTGCATGTAGTGGCCAAAGTTACCCAGCATGAAAAAGTTGCCCCATTTTACGTTATGTTTGGGGGTGGGTCACGGTGCATGTTTATTGGTTCTGATGTGAGAGTTAATATACCCCTTTTCTATCTCTGGGGTGGAAATAGAATACACCAGTTAAGGCATCCGCGTTTTGGTATGTCTGACGGTATAATACAAAAAAGTTTTTTGCGTGGACGGCACTAATAATCATTAGGGACAAACATCCCCTCTGGAAGTTGGTTTATATACTCTATACTTGGTGTAAGTAATTACCAGGCCTATGTGTTTCCTGCATTTAAAGTGGTTTGATCCTCACAATTACAACCCGCATGTTGAAAATACCCCATTGAAATTCCCGCCATGTACAGTACATGTACATACGTATCCCATTGAACCTTTTAACAATAGAAGCCGGCCGGGCGTCATTGTAAGCGCCATTGTACACATCTGGCGTGTCAGTCACCAGCGGGAGGAGGGCGTGTATATACTAATAATTAGAATAATCATGTATATCGTATGCCAGGCCTTATTACGAATAACAACGAGCCAAGGTACAGTGCCGACAGTTGGAACGCAAGCACCGCTGACCTCATGAACACTCGCAAGTGCTGATTGGCTAGGCTTGCGTACGACGGTCATTGACGGTCTAAAACGCAAGAACTCTACTACTACTATAGGTTTTCCCGGACAATATCGCTAAATGTGCACATAAGTTTGTAACTGGTGCATTCGTTTTCGTGCGAAATAGTATGAACGTTCACATTCCCGTTTTCTATTTAACAATTGATAATTCGTTTTTGCATAATGGTGCATCCAGTCGTAAGAAATCAGCGCACGATTTCCCGAATGTGCACTGAATTTAGTATATTGATACTTCATTTTAGCGCGAATTTGAATGCACACCCGCAATCATGTTTTCCTTTTAATTCATCAACAATCAATTTCGCTAAATGTGCAGCCGATTTTCTACGTATTTGTATGCCTGGTCAAGAGTTGGAATCCATTTATGTTTTATCAAAAGTAACATATGGGAAATAAAACCAGGTGGTCTCGTCTTTGAAACATACCAAATAAATGCTATATAAACCCCTAAGTTGAAGAACAAAAATCTGTATTTGCTCAGCATTTGCCACGATCGCATCATATAGCTAGATTTTACTTTATGCCCGCTAAAATTTTCCAATAATGGCTGCAAGAGGGAGATACAGACGAGTCTCGGACGCTGATCGAAATCGTCTCATCGATGCCTTTGAGGCTGACGACGCGGACTACTTAGATGTAGCGAATAGACTGGACATCAACCACTCATGTCTTGGTGGACAGTTCATTGACGGATAGACAATTGAACTGATAAAAATGATAAAGATGCCATTAACAAAAACAAAATAACCTCAATCCTGCAAATTCATCCAGCATTAGGCCTTATGACATGGAGCCTGCATTATCCTCCAGTGGCAAAACCCCAAACGGACTCATTCCTGCAAATTCATCTGATGCATCGACTTGCAAGTGACCTCATTCCTGCAAAATCCTGCAATTTGCAAAGTGGATTTTGGAGGATTTGGGATGGTTAGGGTTAAAATACATTTAAGATAAAGAGCCAACACATTAATGATCAATTAGTCTCACAATACATTGATTTATAGGTTTTCCCGGCCAATTTGAACAAAAAAACATTCGAGTTAATACCCGGCTCATTCAATTTCGCTTGAAAATAAATGCTCAGGTACATCAGCATTCAACAGTTAAAAAGAGTCATTCAATTTCAAAACTTAAGCATTCATAAGACAAATACAATCATTCAATTTGAAATGGTCACTTAGTTCATTCAATTTCGTCACAGCCAGCAGCAACGGGCTGGTCGACTATTCATGTTCATCAACTGGCAAACATTTTTAAAATGTTTGCATTCAAATTCGTTTCTGTGGTATGGGCTTTCTGGTTCGTATTTGCCTATATAAAGGCAGGATATTATGAGTACAAATCACTTCTACACTGTTGCCGAGTTATACCTCTCAATAAATATACGATTTGGAAGCGAAAATGGCTGCCCGTGGTCATTACAGAAGAGTGAGCAATGTAGACAGAGAAAGGCTGATTGAAGCATTCGAGGGCAACCATGCTGACTACTTAGAATTGGCAGACACTCTAGGAATCAAGAGGTCTACTGCAAGGTCTATCGTGGCAACACAACACTAAAGTAGATGAGGAGATGCGAGATGAGCTTGAGCGATTGCTGGACGTCAACCCTCTACTAACTCTCACTCAGATGAAAGATGAGCTCCAACGTTCTCTGTCAGACAAGCCAACCGTGTCTCCCAGCACCATAGCTAGAACCCTGGACGGCATGCTCATGACCCTTAAACTTGCAGAGGACGTGCCTGATGCCCGCAACTCGCCACGGGTACTGGATATGCGTGTAGAGTACGCACAGTGGTTCATGCAGTACGGAGTTGTTGGCCACTGCGTGTTCATTGACGAAACTGGCTACAACATATGGACGAGGCGGTCTTTTGGAAGAGCACCTCGCGGTATCCCAGCGAGACGCGTGGTACACGCACAACGCGGACGCAACTGCAATGTGACATTCGCTGTTTCTGGAGAGATTGGTCTTGAACACCATCGAATAGCTTTTGAGACCGTCACGAGAGAAAGATTTGAAGAGTTTCTGGCGGACACAGCTCGTGAGTGCGAAAATATGTTCCCCGCAGACACTCTTTCTTGTGTACGACAATGCTAGACCCCATGTACGCGCCCAGCTCCCAGCAGGAATCAACCAGCTGATCCAATTGAAGCGTCTGCCACCCTACTCCCCATTCCTGAACATGACTGAAATGGCCCATTCGTCATTCAAAGCTGGCGTCAAACGAGATTAGCCCTCCCAGAATGGCAGCTACGAGTAGGGGACCGGGAAGCAGCACATAACGCAGGAGTGAATCTTCAACAGTGGAGGGGTGACCTCATTCAAGAAGTGGCTCAACAGAATGTGGGACAAATAACTCATGAAAATTGCGTGAGATGGTACAACAACAGCCAAACTTACATGCCGAGATGCCTAACACGTCAGAACATTGAAGGTTAAAGAAAACAATTTCAGATATATAAACGTATAAGAAATAAAGGACCTGTAAAAAAAATCCACAGGGAAACAACAATTAAATTTTATAACGATCACATTAATTAATGTTTAATTTGCATGGTCTTAACATTAACGAATAAAGAAGAAAAGCAAGTTAATTAAAGACCAATTCAAACGATTACAATGCAAACAAATGCAAGAAAAATATTGTGTGTTGTTTTGTTTATGTGCCAGAAAACTTTATTCAGCCGTTCTTTCGACACATTTTAAAGTTTAATTAATGGGATAACAAAGCAAAAGGAACACATCTGCAATTAAGACTAACAATAAGAATTAAATGAAACGCGTAAGACAGATAAGCTACACAACTGCCAGTAAAATAACATTATCGCTAACTTTAAACGCAAGCATGTTAGCCGTACCATACTCATGTTAAATTTGAACGCTCAAATGTTAAAATGCGTTGCCCATAAACGAAAAAGAAAAACCCAATAGGTACAAAATCGCATTGCGCTTCCACGACTCTGAATTTGATTGCACCTCTTGGGAAAAGGTGGTGGATATTCAACAAAAGAATGGCGATCTTGTAGTCTTGAATGCCTATAAACGAAATGGAATGAAAATAAAGGAATGATGGGTGCACGAAAACGAAATTGAATGCATTAATATCGAAAGAGTAACCCTAGTTTAATTGAAATAGAGAAATCGCGTGAATTTGAAAGCGCAATAATGAAATTGAATGATCATTTGCTGAAATTGGCCAGGAAAACCTATATTAATGATTTAATTCAAGTTGTATCGTGAGTTGTACAGCTATACATACACTGTACTTTTTTTAATTGAATATGCAGAACATGCGAATTTAAATTATAACAAATGAAAAAGAATATTCAATTCAGGCCGTGACACAATGATAAATCAATTTGCTGCGAAATAGATTGCACAATCCTAATAATCGGCCACGCATACGTCAAACCGAAAGCCCAATCGTGTGTTTGTAATCGTTTAAATGAAACGCTAAGCACATTCATTTATTTGAATTAAACAAAATAAAATTGAATGCTCGTTTTTGCGATAATGAAACTTGGACCTACGTCGTTCTGAAAATCAGCGCGAAATTGAATGCATCTTTTACAAATGAATGTGCACATTTTGCGATATCGTCCGGGAAAAACCTATACTAGAAGTAGCCATATTTTTTGTTTTATGGGGGACGATCATGCAAACCTATTCGAGGGATCATGCTCTACGGTTTTGTTTCGCTGGCTTCGGCGGCATGTGCGGTGCCTTTGGTATGTTGTTTTGGAAAGGAAGGCAGGTGCCGCCACTTAATTTATTGGTCGATCGTGTACAAAGTCTATGGAGAGTTGAGCAGCGAGTCGCGTAACGTAAATGTAGTGCCAACGTTAGCCTACTACTACTAGCTTGGTACTACCCCTAGAACTATGGGGTCTCCCGCCGCCCGTAGGGCGGAGCCCCATAGATAGAGAGGGTTTTTACATGTTAACCGCCGTTAAACAATATAAACCATGCACAAACTGCACAAAATTACTCCCCTACCGCTGCACGGTATACCTCCAAACACATTGTTATGAGTACTTTAACAACTCACCATGCCAGCAGGCAGCACTTCCATTAAACCGGTCGAATCTCGCCCAATTTCTGTAAAAAAGGTAAAAAACTATCCCCGTTCCGCAAACGCGACTGTTTACAAGATGGCACTCGTGCGTAATTTCAACGGAGCTAAAGTTAGAAGTTGACATCAGCCTGGTACATGGAAAAGATCTAGCCCCCCCCCCCCACCCCCCCCCTTGAATATTATTAGCTAGAACCGTGCCTGAGTCATACCTGTAGTAGTGTGCATGACCATGAAAGTTTTCTGTACATACGTATAGTACCTCCATGGCGGTGTGACATCAATGGGGACATGGGGGCCGCCACGGGGGCGTGGCACAGTTGTCATTTGTGTTAGGAAATGGGGTAGCCCTGTAAATAGGGCATATACTGTGGCCTACTTCCAAAAATCTAAGGCGCCGTGTCTTACATTTTTTCATGTTGGTTTGCATCATACTCCTGCGTTTCATAGCGTTTGCTTCTTATAATTCACAAACGCTATTCAACATGACAATGCAATCAAAGACTGATCAGATCCCGTGGTTCGAAAGCAGTGCATTCATTAACATAACAACATTGTCAACAAAACCAGGAAGTATGACTAAAACTTCAAGGCTCTGTGAATGAAACTGCCAGTGATTAGACTGCACATGGGTGGCCAGTACACAATGTACAGCACAGCATTTTTGAAAGTACTTACTGTATAGTTATATCCTGAAAATCTTTCAAATTATTATGGGTATTTTGCATTTAACATTATATTTAAAGGAATCGTATACGTTTGGTAATTGGAACACATTGTTTGTTTCAATCCTATATAGTTATAGATATATACCATAAAACTAACCTGTAACATATTTCATTTCAAAAGGTGGTAGCAATTTTGAGATATTGCCAAAAATCTGGAGTGGTTATGTCCACGCAGGAAGAATAAATCTGCATAGGAATACACAATCTGAGAAACGTCACTGCAGTAACGCTTCTCAGATTCAAATTTTGTTGGATAAAAAGTGATATCTTTTTCCATAACCGCAGTACTTCGAATGAACAGTTTCTAAAAATGCATTATACTATACAAAGCTGCTGTACTTCATACCAAGTAAGTTTTTATTGCCATAAATTTTTGGAGTAATTACCAAACGTATTTGTAGTATACACCATTTGCAGAAATCGAAAATATTTACTACTGAATTATTAAGAAATACCTTACTCAATTGGAAGTAAATAATGATTCTAGGCATTCAGCAAAAGGATTGCGCTAGATATCCTGTAATTATTCAAAAAAATTGAATTTTATAAAGAAAAATTCGCTCTCGCCGGAAAAAAACAAAGATAACATAAGATAACTGCTCGACCCCCGGTTGAAAACAAACGCTGTTTTTCGTGCTTTTCTCGGCATCCAAGATTGTAAAACTTCGGAAAAGTCAGTTAAACGATATTTACTATGAAATACAACCCCCCAAATCTACCCATTCATGATAATTCAAGCAATTACCAATGGTGTATACTACCTTTAACGTTATATTTAAAAGGAATATAATTTGTAAATATATTTTTTGTAATTAAAGGTAGGATACACAATTGGTAATTGCTTGAATGATTACGAATGGGTGTATTTTAGAATCATGGATGCTGAGAAAAGCAAGAAAACGGCGTTCGTTTTCAACCGGCGTCGGGCAGGGGTACTTGCATGTATGTTGTTATTGTTTTTGAAAAAATCCTTTTTCCGGACGGCGATCGCGATTTTTTTTAATAAAATAAAAAATGTTGGAACAATTACAGGATGATAATTCGGGAGTAAACAGTTCCTACCTTTAACTTTATAAATAAAACTAACTATTATGTAAATATGTAAAATATCAGTCAGCAGGAACAGTTGTCATTGGTCAACTGTTATGTAATGCCCCCCCCCCCCCACCCCCCCCCCCCCCCACCCCCCCCCACTTTCAAAGGTGTTTCGCCACTGCAGCGCTACAACGAAATATTGTTGAAGTTTTGGTAGCCTTAATTATGATGTTTTACTTTAGTTTTTCATCTTTTTCTTTTTTGTGAAAAGACTAACGTTCGAATCTAACCCATATCCTGTTTATTTTGTTAGAAAAGTCCAATTGCAACAGCCTAATCAAAAAGTACACTATAAAAATTCAATAAATCGTGATTTTTGTTACGGTGAAACGTCTGTAAGATGCAGAATTTACAGCAATTTTTAGAAATCCACTGGGTTTTGTGGGAGTGACGGGTGGTTCTTAATTTGCCAATGAATAATGGAAAAAAACAACTGCTGCTTTTCCTTTAGTTTGGTGTGATGAAAAAAAAGAGCGCGCTTGAAGTAGGCAACAAGAGGGCGCTATTTAAAAAGACGGACACCATCTTGAAAAATGAACAAATCTTGAAAAATGGGCACTCGATAGACCGGCGGCTGAAAATCGCTACACCAAACGATCAATATACCGAACAAAAACTGTGGATCCCGTGACGTTCGCTTGCATTCCACTGTAAAGCAAACAAACATGTACAGCTAAAGTGACCCCCATCCCCGCACAGTCGCGCACTTCATACTGAAAACCGTTGCTGGTTTGACTTAAATCAATTATTTACAACTAGATATTTTCACCCTGAGTACGAAATGTACTCTTCGACAAACCGACAAACCCAAAACTATACATATTTTTAATATGTGGCTTAAATGTGGCTTAACAATAACAGTGGCTTAAAAGTGGCTTAAATGTTTTAATAGCACGACCCTAACTGCAAACAAAATTCACGTACTTTCCAAGTTATGCCTATTTGAAAATCAAATTCCATGACGTTTCCAGGACTTTCCGTTACTAAAATATGGCAATTTCCATGACATTTAACGCCATTTTACAGAGAAAAGTGGTTTGCAATTATGATACTGATGAACCGCTGAAGTTGGGCTAACCATTTGTTAGCTTTTGAGAATAAAATTTAAATTAATAATAGCCCCATCCTCTACGTATGTAAATTTATAATAATCCGTTAACGCACATCAAAAGCGGCCCGTCAAATATAACTCTTGCATAATCTAGATTTCCATTACTTTTTCATCCCCCATAACATAATAGTTTTTTTCAAAATTTCCATAACTTTTCCAGGACAACTTTACTTTCCATACGTTTCCAGGACTTTCCATGACCCGTGGAAACCCTTATAACAACAATATTCGTCTTTTTAAAATATATATAATGAAATACAATAACGTGATCATTAAATTTCGAAAACATAAATTGTATAAATAACTAAGGAACAAGCTTTTCTGGACATTAGTTACATTGATTAGTAAAACTCCTTGTACTAAACATTGACCAATGGGAAATATTAACACACTGAAAGAAGAATGTTGGTAATTGGGTTTTTAAGTTGCGTAACTAAATCAATGATTTTTGCAGCCATTTCTTGCCGTTTTTGCTTAAATTTGACTACAAATAAAATAACCAAGACATGTATTTTGCAGTCCTAGAGTTAAAATGAGGCGATATACAATTTACCGACAGACATGGTCGATCCTTAAAGGTAGGATACACCATTTGCAGATGTCGAAAATATTTACTACCGAATTATTAAGAAATATCTTACTTATTTCATGGAGGAATAAGCTTATTTGAAAGTAAATAATGATTCAAGGCATCCAGCAAAATGATTGCGCTACTGAGATATCCTGTAATTATTCCCAAAAATAGAATTAGAGATCGCTAGACGGCGATCGCGAAAAAATAACCCAATAATAATGTACATAACTGCCCGACGCCGGTTGAAAACAAATACTGTTTTTCGTGCTTTTCTCGGCATCCATGGTTGTAAAACTTCGGAAAGGTCAGTAAAATGATATTTACTACAAAATACAACCACCCAAATCCACCTATTCATGACAATTCAAGCAATTACCAATGGTGTATCCTACCTTTAAGACAAATTTGTTGCGGTGTTTGTTTGTTTGTTTGTTTTTTGTTTGTTTTGTTTTGGGGAGGGGCACCCTGCATACAAATATTTTTTCTCGAAAAAGTAAATTTGACCCCTAATCGCAACCATGTATCTTCAACGTTCCAGGTTTTCAAAAGTTTGAGGGCGGCAGATACCGAAAGTGGTATGACGCCGTTTTCCAAACCCCAGCTTCGTTTCCATATTGCTTCGTTCATGCAATTTGGTGATGGTGATGGAGCCTCTCTATATAGAACCTAAGCAGAAGTTTAAAAAACGGGGACCACGGGGAAAATAGCAGCAACATGAATAAATGTAAACTTGTATACGTGCATACATTATACTATTTATTCACTAAACCAAAATCTGTCTTTTCTCTATTTTGAAACCGAGTCTGTAAACCTCTGGACATTTTTTTTGGGGGGGGGCACAATTTAATTTGTTCAATAACGAAACATGGACCCTTTTAAAAATGTATTTATTTTTATTTGTATTATTATTATTATGGGGGGAGGGAGAGGGGGGAGAGGTCGGGCCAATGCCTCATTCAAAATAATTTGTTTGCATCGCAAGAAACGGAAACTAATTTTACTTCGGAAAGAGACAAATCATCCAATACACACTAAACAAAATATTTAATTGAGGACCTACAATAGATTCAAAATTAATTCAAAAGTAAAAACCTGTATAACACCAAAAATACCCCGAAATAAAGGGGTTGGTTTCCCGGTCAATTTCGGCAAATAAGCAGCCAATTTAATTTCCGTGGGTTCGAATGCCTATCTAAATTTTTCCGTGTTTCAAATTCAGAATTCGGGAATTCCATTTAGTTTTTCATTTTTGAGGCATTCACATTCCTTTAGCAATGTGTTCCATTTAGCATATCGTCGTTCTTTTTCGTGACGCACAGTCATCATTTAATTTAGCAAAGCTGTTCGACTAGAGATTTTTGCTGATTTATTACTTTTAATTTCGTAAAGAGGCCCTCAATTTAGCTAAATAAGATTTCAAATAAGTACCACAAAGAAATGCGAACAGACACATAAATTGTGCTAGGCATTAATATTTTGTTTCCTATCTTCACTTCATAAGCCGTGTTCGCACTGGATCAACATTTTGGGTAACTTCACCATGACGCCGGGTAACATTCCAATGGGTTAATCTTCCCACCGTCCGCACTTGGATTTAATTGACGCGGGTAAAATTGCCGAGACCATGGGTAAACTAACCGTGAAAGGTCACTGGCTGATGTGACCTGTGGTCATTCGACCGGGTGATGGAAGATTTAACCGAGACGTCGCGTCCGCACTGGATTTTCTGGCTCGGTTAAACTGACCTGGTCAATCTTCCTGGGCATCTTTGGCTCGGTTAAACTACCCACGCGGCGTGGGTAAGTTACCTGTGAGAAAAATTACCCAGGCTGTTCGCACTGAACTTGAAATGGGTAAGTTACCTATTGGCTCGGTTACTTGCCCAAATTAAATCCAGTGCGAACAGGGCTTAAGTCGGTCAAACCTTTTGTTTTTCTTTATTCATTTATGCTTCCTATGTTTTTTGGTTTTGTTGTTATTATTATTATTATTTGTTGTTGTTGATTTTGTTTGTTGTGGGGGGGGGGGGGGGGGGGGGGGAGAAGAGGGGGGGGGGGGGGGGGGGGGGAATTGGTTACTTGACCAAGGCCTAAATTGTTTTTGTGTTTGTGCGTTTCATTGGTTATTGTTATCCTGGTTTATATGTCGACTCTTGTGCCAATAAGTGAACCGTACTTATGCCTTTAACATTCTAAAGGAAACAAAAGTTTTACATCAGAGTGTTTTTTTGATTGCACAAAATGACGGAAATGCCTGTCTAATAATGAATTTGAATGACTGAACACGCGCCTCAAAAAAGCTCTTGCGAATGTGAAGGCTGAGTTGTTGAATTGTTAAATTGAATGGATGTTTTTTTAAATCGAATGCCACTACTGTACTTTTGACTAGTCATAAAACGAAAGCGAATAATCATTTTTTCGACAGCAGCATTCACTTTCGCGCGAATGGCGCGGTGGTTGGCTGCTCATTTGCCGCGGAAAATGACTGGGAAATCTATATTTAGATTTCAAAATTGTAATGTATCCTTTGCTATGACTTTTGGGAATAAAAATTTATAAAAAACCCAACCCCAAGTCCACACATTCTAAAACAACAAAAGCTCTTTAAAAGTAAGTTTTCACAAAATGTTAAAGACATGCCAGGAAGGTTTGTTAAAAAAAGATATGAGGCCTCAAATAGAGGCTGCTCAAAACCAACCTTTTTTCAAATCAATTTAGTGATTGATAGCTTGTAATAATTTTATTCCTTTCATAAAATAACACAGGATGTTTTCCTTGATATAGGTTTTCCCGGACGATATCGGAAAATGTGCACATTAATTTGTAAAATATACATTAAATTTGACGCTGATTTTGATAACGACGTATATCCGGGTTTCATTAAGTGCAAAAAAACGAGCATCCGGTTTCATTTTGTTTCATTCAAATAAATTAATTTGCATAACGTTTCATTTCAGAGGTTACAAATACGTGATTAGGCTTTCGGTTTTACGAATGCGTGGCCGATTATTAGGAATGTGCAATCTATTTCGCAGCAACTCAAATTGTCATTGTGTCACGGCCTGAATTGAATGTTCTTTTTCATTTGTTATAATTTAAATTAGCATATTCTGCATACAATTTGGTTGTATAGTGCAACTAATGAAAGGTTCATGAACCAGACTTCATAGAAGTCCAAATGAATTTCTTTCCTTTCAGACTTTCTGTACCGCTGACAATTGATTATTTATTTGAAATTGAATTTTCCCCAGCATATAATCAAGTATAAACTGTCATTTATAATGCAGGCATAGGCATCATAATGCTGCTCTCACACTGTGGCGAATATGCTAGCGAATGTGCTTACCGCATACGAATGGAAATATTTGACAATCGCTCAAAACTTCGCAACATTCGCCGTGTCTTCCGTAAGCGTTGGTAAAAAATTCGGAACGTTAGCAAGTCATTATCCACCTCCTCACGAAGATCGGTCAATTTAGAAAGCGCTTCGTAAATTTCAGCGAATGTTGTGAAGATTCGCTGTCGATTTCCGTAAGCATTGGTAAGCCATTGGTAACGTTGGTAAGCATTCGTAATATATTCGTAAGATATTCAAGGAGAGGTCGAGGGACGACCGAGGACGACCGACGGGTGACCGAGATGAAAATATTTACTATCCAATCGCAATGTTTGGGCGAATTCACCCCGAAATTTGATTCATATTGGCAAGAATATTCGCCACAGTGTAAGAGCAGCATTAATAAGGAAGTTGAGTTGGCCGCGAACCTGTCCCAATAATGTCATGCATGCTGTTCCAGTGTAAACAAATAGAGTGTACAAATTGTATTAAAATTGTATAGGATTCAGGCGAGCGAATATTTAGCTTTGTTGATTAGAATGCCTGTGCTGTTAGTCTTTACTGTAAACGATCTTTAACAAAGACACGGCTAACAAACAGAAATGTCGCCCCTCTTTATTACCTCTTTTTGCGTTACAATACGTCACGGAGCCTTCACGAAGCAGGCTTCAAATTTCTATCGAAAAGCTGAGCCTCTTGATGAAGCCAAAGCCAAAGCCTCCATTTGGTACGGGCTTTAAAATGGCGGAATGAAGACGAAGCCAAAGACAAAGCCAAAACCGGGGCTTAGAAAACGGCCCTGGGTTCAGCACCAAATTCAACCGTCAAGTGATACTATGTGGCCTGTTCCAACGAAACCCGGACAAAGTCGCACAATATGTTTTGTCACAATGTACTCCTGAAGTCATTTCGGGATGGATTTTACCATTTTGAGGTTTTAGGTTTTCCTAAGTCACTCACTATTAATCTACAATCTCCTCCAATTTGAACAAAATCCGTTTACCAGAAGTGTGTTTTTTGTCAATTTTGTGAAACATTTGTGTATAGAACTTCAAAGATGTTTATCTCATAATTAGGTTGTCAGGGTTTTATCACTAAATCAAGACCCCAGATAAGATGGGGTGGGGGTAAATATGTAAATGATACATCATTTTAAGGCTGAGAACCTAGAGAATATGAAAAAAGCAAAATCTGAAAAACTAAAAAGTCGACTTTGTCCGGGTTTCGTTGGAACAGGTCACCTATGGTGGCCCTGAAGGGACATCAAGGACGCGAATTTCATTTACGACATCACATACTGTTTTACGACATCACATATTTTTTTACGACATCACACATTTATTTTACGACATCACATATGTTTGTTTACGACATCACATTTGTTTTTTAACGACATCACAATTTATTAGGTCACATCGATTTGAAACAATGTTGACCGGTAGTCCAACGGCCGAGTGGTTAGGCTCCTCGTTTGCGGGGTTCCATCGCCTGGGTTCGATTCCCCGTTCTGCCCGACGTCATTTTTTCCTCAATTTTAACGCGCGCGATTTCGCAATCTTATCTACAAAAGAATTAATTGATCGTCTTCAATCACCAACCGGAGCTAGCTCAGCGGCTTAATTCGTCAGGCTGGTACTGTCTGCGGGTTTAGGTGCGCACCTTAGTATAGGGACGGAGCTCGTTTGCTTGCATAGGCGGCAAGAGCTAGGGCCTCGCTCCGTCAGTCCTCCCTTTACGGTAGCGTGGCCTACGGGTTACATGAACATGGACAGGGAAGGATGTGTGGTGGGCCGGGAATCCGGAACCCAAAAGAGTCCTATATGGGTGGTCGTTCAATGAGTAAAGTCATGGGTTCGATCCCCTGAATGCTTGGTCAACACCATACCTTTTTTTTCTTCATTCTACACTGGAGCTATTACTCCAGTTTTCAAACATAAGTCACATCGATTTGAAACAATGTTGACCTGTAGTCGAATGGCCGAGTGGTTAGGCTCCTCTTTTGCGGGGTTTCATCGCCTGTGTGTTTTTTTGTGCAGTTTTAACGCGCGAAATTTCGCAATCTTATCTTTAAAAGATTTAAGTTATAGTCCTCAAATACCAACCGGAGTTTAGCTCATCGGCTTAATTCGCCAGTGTGACGAGTCCTATATGGGATTCGGTCAATGTGTTCAGTCATAGGTCCGTACCCCTGAATTGCTTAGTCAACACCACTTTACTTTTTGTTCTTCATTTTCCCCTTACCACCAATGCAGACGTACGTTCTGTTCTTTTCTTGATTTACTTTAAAGGGGGGAGTAATGAAAGGGTTACTTCATTCTTCTACACTAGAGCTATTACTCCAGTTTTCAAACATAAGTCACATCGATTTGAAACAATGTTGACCGGTAGTCGAATGGACGAGTGGTTAGGCTCCTCGTTTGCGAGGTTTCATCGCCTGGGTTCGAGTCCTCGTCCTTGCCGATGTTTTTTTCTTCTTCTTTTTTGCAGTTTTAACGCGCGCAATTTCGCAATCTTGTCTTTAAAAGAATTAAATTATAGTCTTCAAATACCAACCAGAGTTAGCTCAACGGCTTAATTCGCCAGGGTGAAGAGTCCTACATGGGAGTCAGTCAATGTACGCAAGCGGGGTGTGTTGGCTCTGATGTGTCGCTCGACGTTACGATACATTTGAATGCTATGTTTGTGAAAGTGCAAACGTACAATGTAGCCCCCCTCCCACGCTTGCAAATCGACTTGTAATTTCTAAATCCATTTCGATGCCACCCTTGGACTTTCACAAGATGTGGAATAGAGAATAATACGATTTTTAAATTTCTTGAACTTTCTATGCATAGTTTTCTTTAGCCTTGATCAAGGCGTCATATATCCGTCCGTACGTACATGTACGTACATCGATGCCACGATGCTCGAAATTTCGTAGGACTGTCTTGCGACGACCCCCGATGACCCACGATCTGCCAAAATTGTATGTCGTTTCGTGGAACAAATGCGTCGTGGGTTCGTTGTGACCAGGCCTTACCAGGACAACATTTCGTACGATCCGTTGTGACCGGGGTTTATTAACACAGAGCCCTTTGGGTGAAACGGAGCAAATCAATTCCTATAGACCTAAGGGCTAAAACGCCTATACTTTCACGATCTTATTAAAATACTTAGAACTCTCACGTGTTCAGGGACTACATAAACATGACGACTAGCATGTCATATTCTTTTCAATTTTTGGTGGGTTGACCGATGATTATTTTTGAAAAATTCTTACCCAATGCAAACAAGACAATTTTATTTAAATTTCTAAATTTCCATTGAAAAAATATATACATTGCCACGCTACTGCCGAGTGTCGCGAGGCTGCGCCGTTTGTCTAATTTTGTGTTGTTTCCTTTGAACCCGCGCTTTGCTGGTGACTTTTATTTGTGTGGCGCGCCCTCAATCAACATAAAATAAGTCGAATGTTCGGACAATTAATGCGTGGGCGGATCATTAACCCTGAAAACACAGTTTCTCCCTCTTCCTTTGAGCAGATGTAGGATAGAGCTATAACTCCAGCTTTCAAAACTATTAAGTAACATCGATTTCAAACAGTCTTGACTGTTAGTCGAATGGCCGAGTGGTTAGGCTCCTCGTCTGCGGGGTTTCCTCGCCTGGGTTCGAGTCCCCGTTCTGCCCGACGTCATTTTTTCCCAGTTTTAACGCACGCGATTTCGCAATCTTATCTATAAAAGAATTAATTGACCGTCTTCAATCACCAACCGGAGTTAGCTCAGCGGCTTAATTCGTCAGGCTGGTACTGTCCGCGGAGTTCAGGTGCGCACCTCAGTATAGGGACGGAGCTCGATTGCTTGCATAGGCGGCAAGAGCTAGGGCCTCGCTCCGTCAGTCCTCCCTTTACGGTAGCGTGGCCTACGGGTTACATGAACATGGACAGGGAAAGATGTGTGGTGGGCCGGGAATCCTAGAACCCAAAAGAGTCCTATATGGGTGGTCGTTCAGTGAGTAAAGTCACGGGTTCGACCCCCTGAATGCTTGGTCAACACCACATAACTTTTTTTTCTTCATTCTACACTGGAGCTATTACTTCAGTTTTTAAACATAAGTCACATCGATTTGAAACAATGTTGACCGGTAGTCGAATGGCCGAGTGGTTAGGCTCCTCGTTTGCGAGGTTTCAACGCCAGGGTTCGAGTCCTCGTCCTGGCCGATGTTTTTTTCTTCTTTGTTCCGCAGTTTTAACGCGCGCAATTTCGCAATCTTATCTTTAAAAGAATTAAATTATAGTCTTCAAATACCAACCGGAGTTACCTCAACGGCTTAATTCACCAGGGTGAAGAGTCCTATATGGGAGTCGGTCAATGTACACAAGCGGGGTGTGTTGGCTCTGATGTGTCGCTCGACGTTACAATACATTTGAATGCTATGTTTGTGAAAGTGCAAACGTACAATGTAGACCCCCTCCCACGCTTGCAAATCGACTTGTAATTTCTAAATCCATTTCGATGCCACCCTTGGACTTTCACAAGATGTGGAATAGAGAATAATACGATTTTTAAATTTCTTGAACTTTCTATGCATAGTTTTCTTTAGCCTTGATCAAGGCGTCATTACCCGTCCGTACGTACATGTACGTACATCGATGCCACGATGCTCGAAATTTCGTAGGACTGTCTTGCGACGACCCCCGATGACCCACGATCTGCCAAAATTGTATGTCGTTTCGTGGAACAAATGCGTCGTGGGTTCGTTGTGACCAGGCCTTACCAGGACAACATTTCGTACGATCCGTTGTGACCGGGGTTTATTAACACAGAGCCCTTTGGGTGAAACGGAGCAAATCAATTCCTATAGACCTAAGGGCTAAAACGCCTATACTTTCACGATCTTATTAAAATACTTAGAACTCTCACGTGTTCAGGGACTACATAAACATGACGACTAGCATGTCATATTCTTTTCAATTTTTGGTGGGTTGACCGATGATTATTTTTGAAAAATTCTTACCCAATGCAAACAAGACAATTTTATTTAAATTTCTAAATTTCCATTGAAAAAATATATACATTGCCACGCTACTGCCGAGTGTCGCGAGGCTGCGCCGTTTGTCTAATTTTGTGTTGTTTCCTTTGAGCCCGCGCTTTGCTGGTGACTTTTATTTGTGTGGCGCGCCCTCAATCGACATAAAATAAGTCGAATTTTCGGACAATTATTAATGCGTGGGCGGATCATTAACCCTGAAAACACAGTTTCTCCCTCTTCCTTTGAGCAGATGTAGGATAGAGCTATAACTCCAGCTTTCAAACCTATTAAGTCACATCGATTTCAAACAGTGTTGACTGGTAGTCGAATGGCCGAGTGGTTAGGCTCCTCGTCTGCGGGGTTTCCTCGCCTGGGTTCGAGTCCCCGTTCTGCCCGACGTCATTTTTTCCCAGTTTTAACGCGCGCGATTTCGCAATCTTATCTATAAAAGAATTAATTGACCGTCTTCAATCACCAACCGGAGTTAGCTCAGCGGCTTAATTCGTCAGGCTGGTACTGTCCGCGGAGTTCAGGTGCGCACCTCAGTATAGGGACGGAGCTCGTTTGCTTGCATAGGCGGCAAGAGCTAGGGCCTCGCTCCGTCAGTCCTCCCTTTACGGTAGCGTGGCCTACGGGTTACATGAACATGGACAGGGAAGGATGTGTGGTGGGCCGGGAATCCTAGAACCCAAAAGAGTCCTATATGGGTGGTCGTTCAGTGAGTAAAGTCACGGGTTCGACCCCCTGAATGCTTGGTCAACACCACATAACTTTTTTTTCTTCATTCTACACTGGAGCTATTACTTCAGTTTTTAAACATAAGTCACATCGATTTGAAGCAATGCTGACCGGTAGTCGAATGGCCGAGTGGTTAGGCTCCTCATTTGCGGGGTTTAATCGCCTGGGTTCGAGTCCTCGTCCTGGCCATTTTTTTTTTTTTTTGCAGTTTTAACGCGCGAAATTTTGCAATCTTTAAAAGATTTAAATTATAGTCTTCAAATACCAACCGGAGTTAGCTCAACGGCTTAATTCGCCAGGGTGACTAGTCCTATATGGGAGTCGGTCAATGTGTTCAGTCATAGGTCCGTACCCCTGAAGTGCTTAGTCAACACTACTTTACTTTTTGTTCTTCATTTTCCCCTTACCACCAATGCAGACTTACCTTCTGTATTTTTCTTGATTTACTTTAAAGGGGGGGGGGGGGGGGGGGTGGAGTAATGAAAGGGTTACTTCATTCTTCTACATTGGAGCTATTACTCCAGTTTTCAAACATAAGTCACATCGATTTGAAACAATGTTGACCGGTAGTCGAATGGCCGAGTGGTTAGGCTTCTCGTTTGCGAGGTTTCAACGCCAGGGTTCGAGTCCTCGTCCTGGCCGATGTTTTTTTCTTCTTTGTTCCGCAGTTTTAACCCGCGCAATTTCGCAATCTTATCTTTAAAAGAATTAAATTATAGTCTTCAAATACCAACCGGAGTTACCTCAACGGCTTAATTCACCAGGGTGAAGAGTCCTATATGGGAGTCGGTCAATGTACACAAGCGGGGTGTGTTGGCTCTGATGTGTCGCTCGACGTTACAATACATTTGAATGCTATGTTTGTGAAAGTGCAAACGTACAATGTAGACCCCCTCCCACGCTTGCAAATCGACTTGTAATTTCTAAATCCATTTCGATGCCACCCTTGGACTTTCACAAGATGTGGAATAGAGAATAATACGATTTTTAAATTTCTTGAACTTTCTATGCATAGTTTTCTTTAGCCTTGATCAAGGCGTCATTACCCGTCCGTACGTACATGTACGTACATCGATGCCACGATGCTCGAAATTTCGTAGGACTGTCTTGCGACGACCCCCGATGACCCACGATCTGCCAAAATTGTATGTCGTTTCGTGGAACAAATGCGTCGTGGGTTCGTTGTGACCAGGCCTTACCAGGACAACATTTCGTACGATCCGTTGTGACCGGGGTTTATTAACACAGAGCCCTTTGGGTGAAACGGAGCAAATCAATTCCTATAGACCTAAGGGCTAAAACGCCTATACTTTCACGATCTTATTAAAATACTTAGAACTCTCACGTGTTCAGGGACTACATAAACATGACGACTAGCATGTCATATTCTTTTCAATTTTTGGTGGGTTGACCGATGATTATTTTTGAAAAATTCTTACCCAATGCAAACAAGACAATTTTATTTAAATTTCTAAATTTCCATTGAAAAAATATATACATTGCCACGCTACTGCCGAGTGTCGCGAGGCTGCGCCGTTTGTCTAATTTTGTGTTGTTTCCTTTGAGCCCGCGCTTTGCTGGTGACTTTTATTTGTGTGGCGCGCCCTCAATCGACATAAAATAAGTCGAATTTTCGGACAATTATTAATGCGTGGGCGGATCATTAACCCTGAAAACACAGTTTCTCCCTCTTCCTTTGAGCAGATGTAGGATAGAGCTATAACTCCAGCTTTCAAACCTATTAAGTCACATCGATTTCAAACAGTGTTGACTGGTAGTCGAATGGCCGAGTGGTTAGGCTCCTCGTCTGCGGGGTTTCCTCGCCTGGGTTCGAGTCCCCGTTCTGCCCGACGTCATTTTTTCCCAGTTTTAACGCACGCGATTTCGCAATCTTATCTATAAAAGAATTAATTGACCGTCTTCAATCACCAACCGGAGTTAGCTCAGCGGCTTAATTCGTCAGGCTGGTACTGTCCGCGGAGTTCAGGTGCGCACCTCAGTATAGGGACGGAGCTCGTTTGCTTGCATAGGCGGCAAGAGCTAGGGCCTCGCTCCGTCAGTCCTCCCTTTACGGTAGCGTGGCCTACGGGTTACATGAACATGGACAGGGAAGGATGTGTGGTGGGCCGGGAATCCTAGAACCCAAAAGAGTCCTATATGGATGGTCGTTCAGTGAGTAAAGTCACGGGTTCGACCCCCTGAATGCTTGGTCAACACCACATAACTTTTTTTTCTTCATTCTACACTGGAGCTATTACTTCAGTTTTTAAACATAAGTCACATCGATTTGAAACAATGCTGACCGGTAGTCGAATGGCCGAGTGGTTAGGCTCCTCGTTTGCGGGGTTTAATCGCCTGGGTTCGAGTCCTCGTCCTGGCCATTTTTTTTTTTTTTGCAGTTTTAACGCGCGAAATTTTGCAATCTTTAAAAGATTTAAATTATAGTCTTCAAATACCAACCGGAGTTAGCTCAACGGCTTAATTCGCCAGGGTGACTAGTCCTATATGGGAGTCGGTCAATGTGTTCAGTCATAGGTCCGTACCCCTGAAGTGCTTAGTCAACACTACTTTACTTTTTGTTCTTCATTTTCCCCTTACCACCAATGCAGACTTACCTTCTGTATTTTTCTTGATTTACTTTAAAGGGGGGGGGGGGGGGGGGGGGTGGAGTAATGAAAGGGTTACTTCATTCTTCTACATTGGAGCTATTACTCTAGTTTTCAAACATAAGTCACATCGATTTGAAACAATGTTGACCGGTAGTCGAATGGCCGAGTGGTTAGGCTTCTCGTTTGCGAGGTTTCAACGCCAGGGTTCGAGTCCTCGTCCTGGCCGATGTTTTTTTCTTCTTTGTTCCGCAGTTTTAACCCGCGCAATTTCGCAATCTTATCTTTAAAAGAATTAAATTATAGTCTTCAAATACCAACCGGAGTTACCTCAACGGCTTATTCACCAGGGTGAAGAGTCCTAAATGGGAGTCGGTCAATGTACACAAGCGGGGTGTGTTGGCTCTGATGTGTCGCTCGACGTTACAATACATTTGAATGCTATGTTTGTGAAAGTGCAAACGTACAATGTAGCCCCCCTCCCACGCTTGCAAATCGACTTGTAATTTCTAAATCCATTTCGATGCCACCCTTGGACTTTCACAAGATGTGGAATAGAGAATAATACGATTTTTAAATTTCTTGAACTTTCTATGCATAGTTTTCTTTAGCCTTGATCAAGGCGTCATTACCCGTCCGTACGTACATGTACGTACATCGATGCCACGATGCTCGAAATTTCGTAGGACTGTCTTGCGACGACCCCCGATGACCCACGATCTGCCAAAATTGTATGTCGTTTCGTGGAACAAATGCGTCGTGGGTTCGTTGTGACCAGGCCTTACCAGGACAACATTTCGTACGATCCGTTGTGACCGGGGTTTATTAACACAGAGCCCTTTGGGTGAAACGGAGCAAATCAATTCCTATAGACCTAAGGGCTAAAACGCCTATACTTTCACGATCTTATTAAAATACTTAGAACTCTCACGTGTTCAGGGACTACATAAACATGACGACTAGCATGTCATATTCTTTTCAATTTTTGGTGGGTTGACCGATGATTATTTTTGAAAAATTCTTACCCAATGCAAACAAGACAATTTTATTTAAATTTCTAAATTTCCATTGAAAAAATATATACATTGCCACGCTACTGCCGAGTGTCGCGAGGCTGCGCCGTTTGTCTAATTTTGTGTTGTTTCCTTTGAGCCCGCGCTTTGCTGGTGACTTTTATTTGTGTGGCGCGCCCTCAATCGACATAAAATAAGTCGAATTTTCGGACAATTATTAATGCGTGGGCGGATCATTAACCCTGAAAACACAGTTTCTCCCTCTTCCTTTGAGCAGATGTAAGATAGAGCTATAACTCCAGCTTTCAAACCTATTAAGTCACATCGATTTCAAACAGTGTTGACTGGTAGTCGAATGGCCGAGTGGTTAGGCTCCTCGTCTGCGGGGTTTCCTCGCCTGGGTTCGAGTCCCCGTTCTGCCCGACGTCATTTTTTCCCAGTTTTAACGCGCGCGATTTCGCAATCTTATCTATAAAAGAATTAATTGACCGTCTTCAATCACCAACCGGAGTTAGCTCAGCGGCTTAATTCGTCAGGCTGGTACTGTCCGCGGAGTTCAGGTGCGCACCTTAGTATAGGGACGGAGCTCGTTTGCTTGCATAGGCGGCAAGAGCTAGGGCCTCGCTCCGTCAGTCCTCCCTTTACGGTAGCGTGGCCTACGGGTTACATGAACATGGACAGGGAAGGATGTGTGGTGGGCCGGGAATCCTAGAACCCAAAAGAGTCCTATATGGGTGGTCGTTCAGTGAGTAAAGTCACGGGTTCGACCCCCTGAATGCTTGGTCAACACCACATAACTTTTTTTTCTTCATTCTACACTGGAGCTATTACTTCAGTTTTTAAACATAAGTCACATCGATTTGAAACAATGCTGACCGGTAGTCGAATGGCCGAGTGGTTAGGCTCCTCGTTTGCGGGGTTTAATCGCCTAAGTTCGAGTCCTCGTCCTGGCCATTTTTTTTTTTTTTGCAGTTTTAACGCGCGAAATTTTGCAATCTTTAAAAGATTTAAATTATAGTCTTCAAATACCAACCGGAGTTAGCTCAACGGCTTAATTCGCCAGGGTGACTAGTCCTATATGGGAGTCGGTCAATGTGTTCAGTCATAGGTCCGTACCCCTGAAGTGCTTAGTCAACACTACTTTACTTTTTGTTCTTCATTTTCCCCTTACCACCAATGCAGACTTACCTTCTGTATTTTTCTTGATTTACTTTAAAGGGGGGGGGGGGGGGGGGGGGGGTGGAGTAATGAAAGGGTTACTTCATTCTTCTACATTGGAGCTATTACTCCAGTTTTCAAACATAAGTCACATCGATTTGAAACAATGTTGACCGGTAGTCGAATGGCCGAGTGGTTAGGCTTCTCGTTTGCGAGGTTTCAACGCCAGGGTTCGAGTCCTCGTCCTGGCCGATGTTTTTTTCTTCTTTGTTCCGCAGTTTTAACCCGCGCAATTTCGCAATCTTATCTTTAAAAGAATTAAATTATAGTCTTCAAATACCAACCGGAGTTACCTCAACGGCTTATTCACCAGGGTGAAGAGTCCTAAATGGGAGTCGGTCAATGTACACAAGCGGGGTGTGTTGGCTCTGATGTGTCGCTCGACGTTACAATACATTTGAATGCTATGTTTGTGAAAGTGCAAACGTACAATGTAGCCCCCCTCCCACGCTTGCAAATCGACTTGTAATTTCTAAATCCATTTCGATGCCACCCTTGGACTTTCACAAGATGTGGAATAGAGAATAATACGATTTTTAAATTTCTTGAACTTTCTATGCATAGTTTTCTTTAGCCTTGATCAAGGCGTCATTACCCGTCCGTACGTACATGTACGTACATCGATGCCACGATGCTCGAAATTTCGTAGGACTGTCTTGCGACGACCCCCGATGACCCACGATCTGCCAAAATTGTATGTCGTTTCGTGGAACAAATGCGTCGTGGGTTCGTTGTGACCAGGCCTTACCAGAACAACATTTCGTACGATCCGTTGTGACCGGGGTTTATTAACACAGAGCCCTTTGGGTGAAACGGATCAAATCAATTCCTATAGACCTAAGGGCTAAAACGCCTATACTTTCACGATCTTATTAAAATACTTAGAACTCTCACGTGTTCAGGGACTACATAAACATGACGACTAGCATGTCATATTCTTTTCAATTTTTGGTGGGTTGACCGATGATTATTTTTGAAAAATTCTTACCCAATGCAAACAAGACAATTTTATTTAAATTTCTAAATTTCCATTGAAAAAATATATACATTGCCACGCTACTGCCGAGTGTCGCGAGGCTGCGCCGTTTGTCTAATTTTGTGTTGTTTCCTTTGAGCCCGCGCTTTGCTGGTGACTTTTATTTGTGTGGCGCGCCCTCAATCGACATAAAATAAGTCGAATTTTCGGACAATTAATGCGTGGGCGGATCATTAACCCTGAAAACACAGTTTCTTCCTCTTCCTTTGAGCAGATGTAGGATAGAGCTATAACTCCAGCTTTCAAACCTATTAAGTCACATCGATTTCAAACAGTGTTGACTGGTAGTCGAATGGCCGAGTGGTTAGGCTCCTCGTCTGCGGGGTTTCCTCGCCTGGGTTCGAGTCCCCGTTCTGCCCGATGTCATTTTTTCCCAGTTTTAACGCGCGCGATTTCGCAATCTTATCTATAAAAGAATTAATTGACCGTCTTCAACCACCAACCGGAGTTAGCTCAGCGGCTTAATTCGTCAGGCTGGTACTGTCCGCGGAGTTCAGGTGCGCACCTTAGTATAGGGACGGAGCTCGTTTGCTTGCATAGGCGGCAAGAGCTAGGGCCTCGCTCCGTCAGTCCTCCCTTTACGGTAGCGTGGCCTACGGGTTACATGAACATGGACAGGGAAGGATGTGTGGTGGGCCGGGAATCCTAGAACCCAAAAGAGTCCTATATGGGTGGTCGTTCAGTGAGTAAAGTCACGGGTTCGACCCCCTGAATGCTTGGTCAACACCACATAACTTTTTTTTCTTCATTCTACACTGGAGCTATTACTTCAGTTTTTAAACATAAGTCACATCGATTTGAAACAATGCTGACCGGTAGTCGAATGGCCGAGTGGTTAGGCTCCTCATTTGCGGGGTTTAATCGCCTGGGTTCTCGTCCTGGCCATTTTTAATTTTTTTTTGCAGTTTTAACGCGCGAAATTTTGCAATCTTATCTTTAAAAGATTTAAATTATAGTCTTCAAATACCAACCGGAGTTAGCTCAACGGCTTAATTCGCCAGGGTGACTAGTCCTATATGGGAGTCGGTCAATGTGTTCAGTCATAGGTCCGTACCCCTGAATTGCTTAGTCAACACCACTTTACTTTTTGTTTTTCATTTTCCCCTTACCACCAATGCAGACTTACCTTCTGTATTTTTCTTAATTTACTTTAATGGGGGGGGGGGGGGGGGGGGGGGGGGGGGGGGGGGGGGGGGGGGGGTGGGGGGGGTGGAGTAATGAAAGGGTTACTTCATTCTTCTACATTGGAGCTATTACTCCAGTTTTCAAACATAAGTCACATCGATTTGAAACAATGTTGACCGGTAGTCGAATGGCCGAGTGGTTAGGCTCCTCGTTTGCGAGGTTTCATCGCCAGGGTTCGAGTCCTCGTCCTGGCCGATGTTTTTTTCTTCTTTGTTCCGCAGTTTTAACGCGCGCAATTTCGCAATCTTATCTTTAAAAGAATTAAATTATAGTCTTCAAATACCAACCGGAGTTACCTCAACGGCTTAATTCACCAGGGTGAAGAGTCCTATATGGGAGTCGGTCAATGTACACAAGCGGGGTGTGTTGACTCTGATGTGTCGCTCGACGTTACAATACATTTGAATGCTATGTTTGTGAAAGTGCAAACGTACAATGTAGTCCCCCACCCCGCTTGCAAATCGACTTGTAATTTCTAAATCCATTTCGATGCCACCCTTGGACTTTCACAAGATGTGGAATAGAGAGTAATACGATTTTTAAATTTCTTGAACTTTCTATGCATAGTTTTCTTTAGCCTTGATCAAGGCGTCATTACCCGTCCGTACGTACATGTACGTACATCGACCCTATTCTAAGGTGCGCACCTGAACTCCGCGGACAGTACCAGCCTGACGAATTAAGCCGCTGAGCTTACTCCGGTTGGTGATTGAAGACGATCAATTAATTCTTTTATAGACAAGATTGCGAAATCGCGGGCGTTAAAACTGAGGAAAAAATGATGTCGGGCAGAACGGGGACTCGAACCCAGGCGATGGAAGCCCGCAGACGAGGAGCCTAACCACTCGGCCATTCGACTACCAGTCAACACTGTTTGAAATCGATGTGACTTAATAGGTTTGGAAGCTGGAGTAATAGCTCTATCCTACATCTGCTCAAAGGAAGAAGGGGAAACTATGGTGGCCCTGGAGGGACTACGCAGATCGTGAATTTTGACGTCAATATTCACGACAAATTTCACGACTTTCCTTAAAGTTGCGAATATTGACGTCAAATTTTGACGCCCCGGAACAAGACTAGCCAAAACCTAGCTTGCTGTAAAAAAATTCGCGTCAAAATATTTGCGACTCGGGGGGCAAGTCGCGAATATTGACGTCAAATTTGACGTCAATATTCGCGACTTTTTGGGAAAGTCGGGAATATTGACGTCAAATTTGACGTAAATATTCGCGACTTTGAGGAAAGTCGTGAAATTTGTCGTGAATATTGACGTCAATATTCACGATCTGCGGAGTCCCTTCAGGGCCACCATAGGAAACTGTGTTTTCAGGGTTAACGAGCCGCCCACGCATTAATTGTCCAAAATATCGACTTATTTTATGTCGATAGAGGGCGCGCTACACAAAATATAAGTCACCAGCAAAGCGCGGACTCAAAGGAAACAACACAAAATCAGACAAACGGCGCTGCCTCGCGACACTCGGGAGTAGGGTGGCAATGTATATATTTTTTCATTGGAAATTTAGAAATTTAAATAAAATTGTCTTGTTTGCATTGGGTAAGAATTTTTCAAAACAAATCATCGGTCAACCCACCAAAAATTGAAAAGAATATGACATGCTGGTCGTCATGTTTCTGTAGTCCCTGAACACGTGAGAGTTCTAAGTATTTTAATAAGATCGTGAAAGGCGTTTTAGCCCTTAGGTCTATGGGAATTGATTTGCTCCGTTTCACCCAAAGGGCTCTGTGTTAATAAACCCCGGTCACAACGATATCGAAAATTGTGCACATAAATTTGTAACTGGTGCATTCGTTTTCTTGCGAAATAGTATGAACGTTTACTTTCCCGTTTTCTATTTAACAATAGATAATATGTTTTTGCATAATGGTGCATCCAGTCGTAAGAAATCATCACACGATTTCCCGAATGTGCACTGAATTTAGTATATTGATAGTTCATTTTAGCGCGAATTTGAATGCACACCCGCAATCATGTTTTCCTTTTAATTTATCAACAATCAATTTCGCTAAATGTGCAGCCGATTTTCTACGCATTTGTATGCCTGGTCAAGCATTGGAATCCATATGTGTTATCAAAAGTAACATTATGGGGAATTAAACCAGGTGGTCTCGTCTTTGAAACTACCAAATAAATGCTATATAAACCACTAAGTTGAAGAAAAAAATCTTTCTTTGCTCAGCATTTGCCACGATCGCATCCTATAGCTAGATTTTACTTTATGCCCCCTAACATTTTCCAATAATGGCTGCAAGAGGGAGATACAGACGAGTCTCGGACGTTGATCGAAATCGTTTTATCGATGCCTTTGAGGCTGACGACGCGGACTACTTAGATGTAGCAAATAGACTGGACATCAACCACTCATGTCTTGGTGGACAGTTCATTGACGGATAGACAATTGAACTGATAAAATGATAGAGAAGTCATTAATAAAAACAAAATAACCTCAATTCTTCAAAATCTTTATTTGGATAAATTTCTAAGTAACCTCAATCCTGCAAATTCATCTGATGCATCAACTTCCAAGTGACCTCATTCCTGCAAAAACCTTCAATTTGCAAAGAGGATTTTTGAGGATTTGGGATGGTTAGAGTTGAAATAAATTTAAGAGCCAATACATGTACATAAATGATCAATTAGTCCCACGATACATTGATTTATTAATGATTTAATCCAAGTTGTATCGTGAATTATATAGCATTATGTACTTTATTGAAATTGAATGCAGAATATGCGAATTCAAATTATAACAAATGAAAAAGAATATTCAATTCAGGCCGTGACACAATGATAAATCCATTTGCTGCGAAATAGATTGCACATTCTTAATAATCGGCCACGCATACGTCAAACCGAAAGCCCAATCACGTGTTTGTAATCGTTTAAATGAAACGCTAAGCACATTCATTTATTTGAATTAAACAAAATAAAATTTAATGCTCGTTTTGCGAAAATGAAACTCAGACATACGTCGTTCTGAAATTTAGCTCGAAATTGAATACATATTTTACAAATGAATGTGCACATTTTGCGATATCGTCCGGGAAAACCTATAACAACAACAACAAAACCCCAAAACATAGGCTCCAGGAAGCATAAATGAATAAAGAAAAACAACAGGTTTGACCGACTTAAGCCCTGTTCGCACTGGACCTAATTTGGGCAAACTAACCGAGCCAATGGGTAACTTACCCATTTCAAGTCCTGTGCGAACAGCCTGGGTAACTTTCCTCACAGGTAACTTACCCACGCCGCGTGGGTAGTTTGACCGAGCCAAAGGTGCCCAGGAAGATTTAACAGGTCAGTTTAACCGAGCCAGAAAATCCAGTGCGGCGCGACATCTCGGTTAAATCTTCCATCACCCGGTCGAATGACAACAGGTCACATCAGCCAGTGACCTTTCACGGTTAGTTTACCCATGGTCTCGGCAATTCTACCCGCGTCAATTAAATCCAAGTGCGGACGGTGGGAAGATTAACCCATTGGAATGTTACCCGGCGTCATGGTAAAGTTACCCAAAATGTTTATCCAGTGCGAACACGGCTTATAAGTGAAGATACAAAACAGATGCCTAGCACAATTTAATTGTCAGTTCGCATTTCTTTGTCGTACTTATTTGAAATCTTATTAATATCGAAATCGAGTGCCTCTTTACGAAATTAAAAGTAATAAATCAGCAAAAATCTCTAGTCGAACAGCTTTGCTAAATTAAATGATGACTGTGCGTCACGAAAAAGAACGACGATATACTAAATTAAACACATTGCTAAAGGAATTTGAATGCCTGAAAAATCAAAACTAAATGGAATTCCCGAATTCTGAATTCGAAACACGGTAAAAATTGGAGAGGCATAATCGCTTTAATTCGAACGCACGGAAATTAAATTGGCTGCTCATTTGCCGAAATTGACCGGGAAAACCTAGGACTAAATTTGGTTTTGTTTTTAATTTAACATTGGGATTTTGTTAACATCGGGATAGGTCTACAGATTTTTCCTTTTGAATTACCTTTGAACCTATGTCCTCAATTTAATATTTTATTTATTATTTTGTGTGTATTACTTATTATTTGTCTCTTTCCGAAGTAAAAATAGTTTCCGTTTCTTGCAATGCAAACACATTATTTTGAATAAGGCATTGGCCCTCCCCCTCCCCCCTCCCCCACCCCACAAACAAATAATAATAAATATAAAATTAAATAAATAAATAAATACATTTTTTTTAAAGAGGTCCATGTTTCGTTATTAAAATATTTAAATTGTGCCCAAAACAAAAACCTTTTTCAGAGGTTTACAGACTCGGTTTCAAAAAGGAGAAAAGACAGATTTTGGTTTGTTGAATAAATAGCATATTATGCATGTATACAAGTTTACATTTATTCATAGATACGGGTATTTTCGCCGTGGTCCCCGTTTTTTAAACCATCATCACCATCGCCAAAATTGCATGAACGAAGCAACATGGAGACGAAGCTGGGGTTTGGAAAACGGCGTCATACCATTTTTTGTATCTGCCGCCCTCAAACGTTTGAAAACTTGGGAAGTTTAAGATAAATTTAACTAATTGGTTGCGATTGGGGGTTAAATTTACTTTTTCGAGAAAAACATTTGTATAGAGGGTGCCCCTCCCCAAACAAAACAAACAAACAAACAAACACCCCAACACACTTGTCTTAAAGGTAGGATACACCATTGGGAATTGCTTGAATTATCACGAATGGGTGGATTTGTGGGGTTGTATTTTATCGTAAATGTCATTTTAACTGACCTGTCAGAAGTTTTACAATCACGGATGCCGAGAAAAGCACGAAAAACAGCATTTGTTTTCAACCGGCGTCGGGCAGTTATGTACGTTATTATTCTCAGACTACACACAAAGCCACCTTGACACGATGATTTGACTTTTTTGGCTTAGTTTTTCGAGCCGCTAGTTTATTCTTATAACATTCCAAGATATCACATTTTTAAATTTTGTAAAAACACTTTTATAACAGCATGAAAAATTAGAGATAATGCCTAAGCTAAAACGGGGCAGGCTTGCCCCAATTGCCATGCTTGGCACACAACTGGGCCCATTTACTTGGCAGGCTTGCCACCAAAACACTGTGGAAATTCACCGTTTAAAGTGACGGTTGAGTAGCCCCAGCTGAACGAGTGCAATAGGCGCTAACCACAGTGTTTATATATTTGTCACGTGACCTAAATTTATGTAAATTACTAAAGACTAAATTGAAACAAATACACCGCTTTTCCACCGTTTGTAGAGACGGTTGGAATAAACCCCGCTAGCACAAGCGGGCGTTTTGCGTGTAGATTTTTAAAGATTAAACACAACTTGTAAAATTGTATTTTAACGTACAACTTCAAATTAGACTTACTTAAGAACTATTAAAGTATTAGGGCATGTAACTAGTTTAAATGGAGTCACAGCCGGTCGCTCCCAGCCAATTCCTGCCTATATTTAAGAAGTTTGTATACTTTGTCTATTTGTTAATCTGGCGGTGAATTAAGGGGAGGAGGTGGGTTTCTTTTTGTGTTGAGGCTTCGAAAATCTAAGCCGAAGTGTGACGCTTTACTGCGCGCCAGTAGTATGTAGTGGGTAAACCTGATTTTGCTACATTGTATCAATTCGCTTTGTTTCAATGGGTAATTATCATGCAGACCCGCGCTCGTTGGCTTTCTGCCAGCAAGGTTTGGGCCAGGTGGCAGTTCATTCATAATATTTACTACTGCACCAAGGCAACCATCAGCTGATTCGCATAGCGTTTGGACCACCGTGTGTTTGTGGAGAATAATGTATTTTATCTTGTAGTGATAAAATTAATTATTCTCAGACTACACACAAAGCCACCTTGACACGATGATTTGACTTTTTTGGCTTAGTTTTTCGAGCCGCTAGTTTATTCTTATAACATTCCAAGATATCACATTTTTAAATTTTGTAAAAACACTTTTATAACAGCATGAAAAATTAGAGATAATGCCTAAGCTAAAACGGGGCAGGCTTGCCCCAATTGCCATGCTTGGCACACAACTGGGCCCATTTACTTGGCAGGCTTGCCACCAAAACACTGTGGAAATTCACCGTTTAAAGTGACGGTTGAGTAGCCCCAGCTGAACGAGTGCAATAGGCGCTAACCACAGTGTTTATATATTTGTCACGTGACCTAAATTTATGTAAATTACTAAAGACTAAATTGAAACAAATACACCGCTTTTCCACCGTTTGTAGAGACGGTTGGAATAAACCCCGCTAGCACAAGCGGGCGTTTTGCGTGTAGATTTTTAAAGATTAAACACAACTTGTAAAATTGTATTTTAACGTACAACTTCAAATTAGACTTACTTAAGAACTATTAAAGTATTAGGGCATGTAACTAGTTTAAATGGAGTCACAGCCGGTCGCTCCCAGCCAATTCCTGCCAAACGCGCAAAGCGCGCCCCACTGGGACGACTGGAAGTGCACTCCCCCAAACCCAGAGCCCGATGACTATAACCCAAATTAGCACAGACGGTAGGGGACAATTTAAACAAATGCTGCATCAATGCAAGCTCAAATATTGGCCCGAAATTCTATTTTTTCCGTAGGCGATAAATGGACGCCATCGTAGCGAAACAGGGCGAAGTCTGACCATCTGAACTGGGGGTGGTTAAGTACCGACGCGCCGATGCGCTTGCTTATAGTGAACGGGCCCATTTTTTAACCGCCCGTCGTTTTAATTTCATTTTTGACTGGTCATCAGTCGCACCGAAGTAGAAAGCGCGCGGCAATATATCGGACCAAACCAACCGAGTCTCGGGGTAGTTGTCGCGACAACGCTGCATAAAAGTACAAATTTGCTGGCGAATACAGAACCAATCCGTGCCGCCTAAATCGTTAGTGCCCAAATTAATAATTAGCATGGCCGGCAGAGGCCATGGGGTTCGAAGTTTAGATACTATCAACAGTTAAGTTGTCCCAATGGCCTGGACCCCACCAGAGCCCTGTTTCGGCCCTCTTAAACCAAACGACCCTAGAGGCAATACATAATTAAGGCCGCATGGGCCTCAAATGATTTAACATTTCTTTCCCTTTGGAAACGAGAACAAATGCCCAAGGCCCGTAATAAACCCTAAGAAAAGTCCCATAGCGTTGTTAGGAGCCCTATGTATTGTTGTGCAGTGTTTATGTACACAAATAATACAATCGAGGCTTATTGCAGCGTTTATACATGTAATTAACTTCCCCCAAGCTGATATTCAATTATGGGAAGGGCGAAAAACTCCTGACAAAACCTCATTTTAAGCTCTGACTTAATCATAAAATTTGAGGAGAAAAAACAGGAGGAAATTCCCTTCCGGCTCCAATTGGCAGCCGAGTATGCATACTCCAGAATTGATACCAGGCAAAAACGACAAACAATGTCTCATCTGACCGACCTTAACAGGAGGCACTGGAAAAATTGCTCAGACAAGAATGACCGCTCCAGTCTTGTGGTCTTGACTATAGTACACCATACACAAACTTGCTGTCACTCAACAGTTGTCCAAATGACCTGGACCCAACGAGAGCCCTGTTTCGGCCCTATTTAACCAAACGACCCTATAGGGGTGATACATCATATGAAGCCGCATGGGCCTCAGATTATTTAACACGGAAATTTAACGGTACCCGTTAATTTCCTTTCCCTTTGGAAACGAGAACAAATGCCCGAGGCCTGTTAATTCGCTGTTATAAACCCAAATAAAAGTCCCACAATGCAAAAGGAGCACAATGTATTATTATGCAGTATCCGCATATTAAAGGCTGTGGTATTAAAGGCTGATATCATAATGATAACACGTACATGTTCCACAAGAAGACAATGCTTCGTAACTGTGCACTGCTCCAAGGAAAGACAAACAACAAAAACCTGCAGGAAAACCGCATATGGATTGAGAAACAAATGGCTAAACGTATTTCCAGCCCTTAGTGGCAGCGACTCAGTATCATGAAACTCTAGAATCAATCAAAGTGGGTAATGTGAAATAGATGGGCCTCGGCATTTTTTTTCATTACTCCCATATGAACAAAATAAGTTGGTATAACTACATGTAGGCAAATGGTAGCCGTGCAATAAAATTATAAAATTCTTAAACACAACCCTCTGACGTACATTATACACCAATAAAAACAATGTAATAACAGGAGATTCGTGCAACTCGTAACCCGAATGAACTCGAAACTGAAATCAAACTTAAGTGTGTCGCATTGAAATATATTCACAGAAGTGTTACTGTTATTACAGATATAGATGCACATGTACATCTACATGCATCAACGTAGGCTAGGATTAAACGACAAACCATAAGCAGGTCAAAAAGGATACATTGTAAAAGAACAAGATACATTTACATGTAGGTCACACACTCCGCTATGAACGGCCCATGCATACCATAAACGCTGCGCGTGTAACTTGCTACATTTCAAGGTCAAATGGCAGGAGAAGCAATGACGTCGCGCTCCGTTCACATGCGAGGTGCCCCTTTATGAGTCTGTCTCTACGTCGTCTGGCGTCTCGACTTTGCTCCCATAGAAAAACGTACATGTAAACAAACTAGCAATGACGCCCCTATAGCTCAGGTAGTAATGGTGGGCTATACATTACTGCCTGTTTTGCCACGATCAATAAAACTTCAATGTAAACAAGATGAACATTATAGCAGTAGAAGATATCATACAATAGCTTACTCTACCTGTTAAGAACCAATTAACTATTATTACTAAAATCACACAAAGGATACTTATACATTTGTCGACATATTTCCATCAAATTCCAGTAGTAGTAGTTAGAGATAAATTTTCCCAGCACTTGACGACGGTTATCCACCGATTTCAACTTGAAATCGAAATCCAAATCAATCCATCAAGCAATCAGACAAACTTCTGTCCAAACAGGTCGGACATTGAGGGCGAGAAATGTCCACGCTGTGACCGATGTTTATGTCCTGTGTCCGGGTGAATGTTTGAGATCGTGGAACGCTGACTTTAGCCTGCACTTTAGTCCCTGTTCTTGATGAACTTTTGGAACCGCGTGGTCTGGCCATCCTGCAAACAAAAAAGAAAACTCAACGCAGCAGTTGTCTGTTGCCAAGTACATATGCTGTGTTGCTCAAGTTCTGTTACTGAAAAATGCAGGCTATGGGTTTCACGGTTTTTCTTTGTAATTGTTAATGATAAGCATGAGGATTTCTTGGCCCGGATTGCAGGTTAATCCTGACATTTTGTTTTTATTTATTTTTTATTTCTTAGTTAAGATTAAACATCGAAACACAGGGCAGAGATCTGCCACAAATACGTTTCAAACAGTAGATTCGTAGAATTAAACAAATAACGCTGTCGCCTGCGTACAAAATTGCCACAAAATTAGCAAATGTAAATATGTGACTAGGAAGTGAATAGCGAACTTCGGAACAATTGTCACATGATTTTAGACAAAAGCAAGCCCAAGTGCTATAATTATATAAGAGAAAAATTACAACTGTCAAATACAAGGCGCTCAAATATTTAGTAGACACAAAATGTTACAAGCCATGACCACCATTAAGAACCTGTGACCAGAGCTCACCATGGAGCAAATAAGACCGACCGAAATCAATACGAGTAAGCAGAAGAAACCACAAGCAGCTAAATGGAGGTCTGCCTCAACCTTAGAAGCAGTTTATACAATTCTGCATTAATTATATACTGTATATGAATGGGGAATAATTTCCTACCTACCTACCCCTTTTTAAATGGCATGTAATCGCAAAAAGAGCATTCATTTATTTTTGTTATTTATTTATTTTGATATTTTTTCATTTTATTTTTTATATTATTATTATTATTTTATTCACGTCTACCAATCCAGCAAATGAAAAGGTGGCCTCACTATAACTACTAGTACTAGGCCCTAGATCACAAACCAAATGCAGGAATTGTGGTCAACGCTTGCTTATGTTAGCTGTGAACTTAATATGCTAATTAAGCCATGCAATACATGCTATAGTATACAAGCACATGTAGGCCTAGGCATATTGATACAGCCTAGGCCTAGCCTGTCATATTATTTCAACTAGGGCCTAAGAATGAGTCTACACACTATATGGCCGTGCAAATTAGTTAGAACTCAAACGTAAAATAAAATAGCCTAGGTAGCCTAGGGCTAGGCCCATGTACTCCTCAGTATTCCGAAAACCTTGTTTAAATTTAGGCTATCCCTTGGAACAATTTTTAATTCAACTAACTTGTGTAATTCTAAATAACGTTAGACGAACAGGCATGTGCAGCTTAACATAATTTTTTGTCATGTTTTCCGGTTCAAAAGCACTAATCACAAGAGACTTGCGCCATGTAAACCGTGTCAGCACAGCCTACATCAAGTCACGTCACTGTTCGACAGTAAACACGGACAATGACGGCCGAACTGCAACAACAAAAACATTGCCCAGACTGCGGGCTAGAATAATGATACATGTAATTGGAAAACCCTCACCTCGAATTCCACTAAATTTTGACATGCTTGAACTTGAGTTGAAGCTATTCTGTATTCACGCCACGATGAACTCACAAGTGAGAAAACGTCACTGAAGAGCCCACCACTCACTAGGGTTGTAAGTTTTTGAAAATGAACCATGCATGTTTGCTCCGAGTGGCTCGAACAAGGTGGGCACTGGGCGTGCGAACACACGCCGACCGTCGACCGTCGACTGCAGCTATGAACGGCGGTGCGTAGACCGGGGCTGTGACGCGGAGTACATCCGCGTTTATTACGGGATCCATCGGTGGTCACAGTTTTGCTTGACTTATCCGGCAGCGACGACCACTAACCAAGGGTATGTGACGGCTTCTTCAGCTGGAGCAGCATTTGGAGCATCCCAGGAATCGAAAAGAAGAGGAATTCAAGTGACAAAACGTGTAGGCCCTTTACGTTTACGGCGTTTTTTTTCTGCGGCTGTATTGCCCTACAACAAGCGGAGCCCAGCTTAGGCCTAACGGTAACCGGCAACTGGGGAGGTCCGTACTCGATGTCTTCAAAAGGTCACGAAAACCACTGATAATATCATCAAACCCGATAACATCGTTCCTGGGATGTCTATGAGACACTCTACTCAGTACATTTTAAAAGAAAACGAAAACAACAGTAGAAATCCGACCGGATATTTTGCTATCTACGGAGAAAATTTTCTTTTTGTGTTGAGGCTTCGAAAATCTAAGCCGAAGTGTGACGCTTTACTGCGCGCCAGTAGTATGTAGTGGGTAAACCTGATTTTGCTACATTGTATCAATTCGCTTTGTTTCAATGGGTAATTATCATGCAGACCCGCGCTCGTTGGCTTTCTGCCAGCAAGGTTTGGGCCAGGTGGCAGTTCATTCATAATATTTACTACTGCACCAAGGCAACCATCAGCTGATTCGCATAGCGTTTGGACCACCGTGTGTTTGTGGAGAATAATGTATTTTATCTTGTAGTGATAAAATTAATTATTGGTGTTTTTTTTCGCGATCGCCGTCTAGCGATCTCGAATTTTGTTTTATAAAAAAATATTTTTCGGAATAATTACAGGATATCTAGCGCAATCATTTTGCTGGATGCCTAGAATCATTATTTACTTTCAAATAAGTAAGATATTTCTCAATAATTAGGTAGTAACTATTTTCGACAACTGCAAATGGTGTGCCCTACCTTTAAAGATTGGCCATGTTTGTCGGTAAATTGTACATCGCCTAAAGCAATCAACATGTCTTGGCTATTTTAAGCAAAAACGGCAAGAAACTGGCTGCAAAATCATTGATTTATTTACGCAACTTAAAAACCCTATTACATGTACCAAGATTATTTTTTCACTGTGTTAATATTTTCCATTGGTCGATAGTTGGTACAAGGAGTTTTACTAATCAATGTAACTAATGTCCAGAAAAGCTTGTTCCTTAGTTATTTATACAATTTATGTTTGTGAAATTTAATGATCAAGTTATTTTATTTCATTATATATTCTTTAAAAAGACGAATATTGTTGTTATCTGTTATCAGGGTTTTCATGGAAAGAAAAGTTGTCCTGGAAAAGTTATGAAAATTAAATTATAGGGTATAGAACGGATCACTCTCTTATTGATATTACATTTGATTTTAGTAACATGAAACATGGAAAAGGTTATTGGAAGTTTAATAATTCGTTGCTGGTAGATAAAACATACTCCAAATTAGTTAAAGATACTATTTGGGAGTTGGTGGAAGAATACGCCGTTTTTCCTTATTTACCCTCCAACTTGAGAAATATGCATCCTCGAGATATTTACTTTTGTTATAAATGACCAAGTTTTTTTCCAAATGTTATTAATGAAAATAAGATCGAAAACGATTTCTTATTCTGTCTGGAAGAAGAAAGAAACCAGAAAAACAGAGTGCAAGCTTGAGAAAGAGATAAGTATTTTGTCCAATAAAGTTTCACAAGGGGATCTTGAATCGGTTGATTGTTTAAATGCTATGCAGGCCGACCTTGTGGACCTCCGGAAAAGAGAAATGGAGGTTTTTTAAAATTAGATCTAAGACTCGTTGGATGGAGAATGGGGAAAAACCTTCTAAGTACTTTTTAAACTTGGAAAAACGTAATTTTGTTAATAAATCGATTAAGTGTGTTATTAATGATGCTAATTGTAGATTTACAAGTTCCAAAGAAATCGTACAAGAGGCTCAGAGATTTTATCAGAATCTTTACTCTACCCGTAAAGTTGAAGATAATATTGATTTGAATTTGATTTTCGCTACAGCTATCCTTTCTGATAATATGCGGGACCGTATTGAGGGTCCTTTATCCCATGAAGAACTTATACATGTGTTAAAAAAGGCGAAGAATGGAAAGTCCCCAGGTTCGGACGGTTTTAGTTTTGAATTTTATAATTGTTTTGCCTCAGATTTGTCATGGTATCTCCTACGTTCACTAAACGGTGCATACGTTTCAGGTAAACTTTCGGTTACTCAGAGATACGGGATAATAACTCTCCTGCCAAAAGGGGATAGGGCCTAAGCCTCGACAGTATTTAAAAAACTGGCGTCCTATATCGCTTCTAAATACATGTACCTCGTATAAAATTGCGTCTGCCTGTATTGCAGAGAGAGTTAAATCATGTCTCCCGCACATTATTCATGAAAGACAAAAGGGATTTATGGCAGATCGTTTTATTGGGGAAAATATTCGGTTGATGTGTGATTTATTGAACGTTACCAATAACATCCCTGGTTTATTACTCTCCATCGACTTCGAAAAAGCCTTTGATTCTATTTCACATGATTTTATTTTTAAGGTTCTGGATAGTTTTAATTTTGGTCCCTCAGTTAAAAAATGGATCAGGGTACTTTATAACCAAGCCGCCTCCTCAGTATTAGTTAATGGATTTCTTTCAGAATCATTTCACATTGGGAGAGGGTGTAGACAGGAAGATGGTTTAAGCCCATATTTGTTCCTTTTGTGTGCAGAAGTTTTACCCATGATGGTATGCAAATAATGCAATGATACAGATTTTAAGGGTATTAAGGTTGGCGGCAATGAATTTCGATTATCCCAGTATGCTGATGATACAGTTTTGTTTTTGAATGGTACTGACAAGTCAATGCAGGCAGCCTTTAGAATTCTTGATTTATACGCTAGTATGTCTGGATTAAAAGTTAACGTTGAGAAAACGTACGCTATTTGGATTGGTTCTAAGAAGGACAGTGAGGAGAAGCTTTGTGAAGGGATTAATGTGAATTGGGTTGAGGCTCAGCATACTTTTAAAATTCTTGGTATTGAGTTCTCTACTGACCTTAATTCTATGGTTTCGTTAAATTACAATAAGATTATTTTGTCCTTACGTAGTCAAATTTTTAACTGGTCAAAGAGACATTTGACTGTTCTCGGTAGAATTGCTGTTGTTAAATCATTGCTTTTGTCCAAACTTACTTATCTTGTGTTAACCATTCCTGACTCTCCATGTAACATGATCAAAGAATTAAATACTATGTTTTTTAAATTTATCTGGAAAGGACAAGACCGTGTCGCTAGAAATCAAATGCTCCAAGATTATGGTCATGGTGGTTTGCGAATGGTCGATGTACGGGCCTATATAGATGCGCTAAAAATTACCTGGTTACGTAGACTTTTTAAGGCACAATCCCCAGGATGGTTTATTTTGTGTAAACATATTTTTAATACTACCCGTTTGTCTTTATTGGAAGGGGGCTCCGCTAAATTTGTGGGTATACAGGGTTATACAAGTAACGTTTTTTGGATAAACGTGTTTACTTCGTGGTCCAATTTTACTCGGACCCACACACCCACAACCAAAGTGGAGTTACTAAAGAGTTCTCTTTGGTTTAACGATAAAATTAGGGTTGGAGGGAAATGTATACATTATAAACATTGGGACAATGTAGGAGTTCAATTTGTATGTGATCTAACAGATGAGAACGGTAACTTTCTTTCATTGGAAGATTTTAAAAATACGTTTAATGTTCATACTAATTTCTTAGAGTATGGCGGGGTGTTGAGAGCTATTAAGTCGTCCTTTCAGGATGCTATGTTGGAACAACACACGTGTATTAATCGCCCTTTCATACCGTTCAACCTTGAAGTCCTTTTAAAGGACCAAAAGGGGTCGCAAAGAATATATCAAGTTTTAGTCTCTTCTAAGTATGTAAATAGGAAATTTATCGACAAATGGAACGTCAAATTGAATATTTACCTCGACTTTTCGAAATGGTCTTTAATTTTTGACATCCCATATTCGTGCACTGTGGACACTAAATTAAGATGGTTTCAGTTTAGATTAATTCACCGGATCTTGGGTACCAATTCATTTTCGTTTAAAATTAATAAAACAGACACTAATTTGTGTACATTTTGTAAGAATGAAGAGGAGACATTAGTTCATCTCTTTTGCTCCTGTACTTATACAATCTCCTTTTGGTCTTCGGTATTTTCATGGATTAAGGAGAAAACCAATTTTTCTATTGCAATGGACAATGAAGTATTTTTATTTGGTAATACTAACTTTAATAGCAAAGTGGTTAATTTGATCTTATTGATATGTAGATTTCATGTCTATAAAATGAAAATGAATGGAAAATGTCCATCACTTTTAGTGTTAAAAAAAGACGTGAAGAATTCCTACTCGATGGAAAAATTAATGTTTTACAGTAATGGAGTCGGCTTCAAATTTTATCAGAAATGGGATTCTTTTTTGACGTTATGTCAAGGTTAATTTATTTCCAATATTAATGGATTTGTAACTTGTACCTGTCACTTAATATTGTTTGTATGGTTATTGAAAAAAGAGACAGTGAGCAATAAATAAGATTCCCTGGGAAAAAAAATAAAATAAAAAAAAAAAAAAAATTATTAACTAAAATGTTATTCTCAAAAGCTAACAAATGGTTAGCCCAACTTCAGCGGTTCATCAGTATCATAATTGCAAACCACTTTTCTCTGTAATTTTTTTTTCAAATTTTCAAATTGTCAAATTTTAGTCACGGAAAGTCCTGGAAACGTCATGGAATTTGATTTTCAAATAGGCATAACTTGGAAAGTACGTGAATTTTTGTTCACAGTTAGGGTCGTGCTATAAAAACATTTAAGTCACTTTTAAGCCACATTTAAGCCACATGTTTAGTTTTGGGTTTGTCGGTTTGTCGAATAGTACATTTCGTACTCGAGGGGGGAAATATCTAGTTGTAAATAATTGATTTAAGTCAAACCAGCAACGGTTTTCAGTATGAAGTGCGCGACTGCGCGGGGATGGGAGTCACTTTAGCTGTACATGTATGTTTGCTGTACAGTGGAATGCAAACGAACATCACGGGATCCACAGTTTTTGTTTGGTATATTGATCGTTTGGTGTAGCGATTTTCAGCCGCCGGTCTATCGAGTGCCCATTTTTCAAGATTTGTTCATTTTTCAAGATGGTGTCCGTCTTTTTAAATAGCGCCCTCTTGTTGCCTACTTCAAGCGCGCTCTTTTTTTTCATCACACCAAACTAAAGGAAAAGCAGCAGTTTTTTTTCTTCCCATTATTCATTGGCAAATTAAGATCCACCCGTCACTCCCACAAAACCCAGTAGATTTCTAAAAATGGCTGTAAATTCTGCATCTTACAGACGTTTCACCGTAACAAAAATCACGATTTATCGGTAAATACAACTACGGTTCGACCGTACAAATATTTTCAAATCCTGACGACTTTCACCCCTAAATTTTATTGAATTTTTATAGTGTACTTTTTGAATAGGCTGTTGCAATTGGACTTTTCTAACAAAATAAACAGGATATGGGTTAGATTCGAACATTAGTCTTTTCACAAAAAAGAAAAAGATGAAAAACAAAACATCATAATTAAGGCTATACCAAAACTTCCACAATATTTCGTCGTAGCGCTGCAGTGGCGGAACACTTATACAAACATTTAAGCCACTTTTAAGCCACTTTTAATTAAGCCACTTTGGGGTTTATCGGTTTGTCGAAGAATTTTATTTTTTACATTTCGTACTCTGGGTGAAAAATATCTAGTTGTAAGTAATTGATTTAAGTCGGTATATTAAGTGCGCGACTGCGCGGGGATGGGAGTCACTTTAGCTGTACATGTATTAGTCCTGCAGATTACTACAATAATATTGCATTTAGTGATACAAGCACCAAAATTGGCACACATGCTCATTTTGGGTCACTTTACACAAAAAACCCGTTAGCCAAATTAAAATCCAAGATGGCCGCCATTTTTGAAGATGGCCACCAATGAAGGCCAAATATCACCGAAATATTGACGTACGGATGGATATAATGGCAATACAAGCACAAAACTTGGCATTTAACATCTGTTTGGTCTCCCTGTTGTTGGCATATCCAAAACAGGATATTAGGCACTTGAAAAATCAAGATGGCCGCCATTTTCCAAAATGGTCGCCACTGAATGGCTAGTAGTAGTGTTACCAAAAATCAAACATACAAGGATCAAAATGGGCATTTAATCTCCATTTGAATCTAATATTATGCTAACATTGTCAACCACTTGGTAATTCAAGATGGCTACCATTTTTAAAGATGGCCCCCACAAGATGACTCAGCCTATATGTTACAAAAAGTGACACATAAATCGTAACATATCTGGTACAAAGACATACAACACACTCTAAAAACAGATTGGTTGAATATAACCAATATATTGGTCGATTTCAACCAATCCAGTTGGTAGATATGTGGATAACCAAAATATTGGTTAAAATAACCAATCTGATATTGGTTACCTAGTTAATCCATATTGGTTATATAAACACCAACCAATGCATTGTTGGTTAATTTAACCAATCCACAATGGACTCCAACCAATTTGTATTGGTAATTTATATTGGTTATAGCACTAACCAATACATAATAATAGGGCTGCATATTCATATCGCAACCAATTTGCATAACACCAACCAAACCAATTTGCATAACACCAACCAATACAATATTTAATTCAAAGGTTCCCACGCAACCAATTAGCCCTTTGCGTGTGGAATTTGAATAATATCTGGTACACTGACTTGTTCACACAGCTTGGCAAAGTTTACATTTAAATTCTCCAGACCAAACACACAGTTACTATATCACTGTTTTTTAATATAATATCACGTGATTCGGGGCAAGCCTTACGCTAGCAACCCCCGGCTCTGAAATGGTCTGGTGTCTTTGTACCATTCTCAACAATGCATTGGTGCTGAGCGTCTCTAACGTAACTATGCGAGAGCTTGCCCTGAATCACGTAACAGTGTATTTGGTCTGGATAATTTAAAGTCAAACTGTGCCAAGCTGTATGAACAAGTCAGTGTACCAGATATTATTTAAATTCCACACGCAAATGGGCAATTACATAACGTGGACAAATTACGTAATGAAATGATACCAATGGAATTAACTTAGTACACATTGCAATTACGCATACATACAATAGTAACCTATTCCTATTAGATATTAGCTACTGAAGACTTACTACACACTTAGCTATTACCGTTGTTAGTTTTATAGTTCGCTTTTTTTGTCCACGACGAGGTCACAGCTATTTTGTTTATGAATAATGTCAAAAGTGAATACGGATAAAATTTAATGTCAATTTTTCACTATGTTTGAACAAAAATCTAAATTCATTCATGGAATCGTTTGAATAATAACATTATTATGGTCAAAAAGGTGCATTTTGAACTAAATACCACAATTTAACATCGACTATTGTCAAAACAAATATTCTCACTTCTGATTGGTCAGTTGCTGTAGGTACATTTTCTACATTATGAATAACCAATAGATTGGTTAATACCTTGGTTACAAGCTCAACCAATATGACTGGTTGAAGGACAACCAACATATTGGTTATGAATAACCAATAGATTGGTTCATACCTTGGTTGCAAGCTCAACCAATATAACTGGTTGAAGGATAACCAATATATTGGTTTAATGAATAACCAATAGATTGGTTAATACCTTGGTTACAAGCTCAACCAGGACTGATGAGATTGATTTGCTCTATGCGTGGGATGTTAAAACATAGACTGTAAGCATCAAAGGCACGCTAAGTATGTCTTCAAAATAATGTTCAGTAACGCAAATACAAAATAAAGAGTTAATCTTGGAAAGCAATTACAACAGTAATGGTAAGAATCTCAAGTCAGGTCGCAAGTCTTGTAACCATTTTCTTCTTTACTGACACCCGCTATTGTTAAAAAATTGATATTGTACGTACACTAGCAGGATGCCGCGCCGTCTGACAGTGCGCCCTCAACTGACGTAATGCAGTCACGTTTCTAATTTGCATATTCATATCCACCATCGCCATACAATTTCGCGACATTTTTGCACGATCAAAGTTGAAATTGAGGCAATAGCGATATGTTTCGGAGTGTTTTGAGACAGATAATGTTGTAATATTTAAGTATCGACAATGTGAAGCAACGAAATTTGCCCAAAAGGCAACACGAAAGGAATAAATCATTTTTTAACGTTCCAAGCCTGTGACTGAAATGTGGTCGATGCGCACGAAATTCGAAGCCGAAAATGAAGCTGGCGCTCAAACTCCGCAATACCCAATGGAGTATAAAGGTCAAATAACACGTGACGGGGCCGCCCAATCGCGAAAAACAAACTCGGCACCAACTCGGCCACCGCGCGAGCAAGGCGGATACAATCAATTTGCGAAGGCTTCGCGTAACGCATGCAGCCGCCGCTTAATCGCAAACGGCCAACAATTCGGCAACCGAGTTACGGCAGTACGATTTCGGGAAGGCTTCGGCCCGAACTCCGGGCAAGGACAATGCAAAAATAACGCAATAGTTCACGCAAAAAGGCCCGCAGACATCGACAGGCAATCGAAAAGCGATTACGCGTTTATCGGTAACGTCCGTTTCTTTTAAATCTCACCACGGGACGAATACGATTTTTTTTTAAATCTTATTCCCCGGGGGATTCCCCGGGGGATTCCCCGTCGCGAACGGTCCGGCACCCCGCCGCACCGACGCCGGCCGCACACGCGCGCGGCGACGAGTCGCCCGACCAAAAGCCAAGATGGCGCCAACCACGCGCCAAGATGGCGCGGCCCTGTGTTTCCAAGATGGCGCGGCCCTGCGTTCCAAGATGGCGGCGCCCAGGGACAAGATGGCGCATTTGTCATCTTTTATAGTATAGACTAGCAGGATGCCGCGCTTCGCGCGGCACCTGCTAGCTGGGTGAAATCGTAACTTATAGATACACCTTGTTGACGTCTTAAAAACACAATGGATTGTATGACAAACAAATCGCGAAACTTAGCGAGTAGAGTACCAGCTAGAAAGTATTTCGAGCGCACGAAATTATTTCGAGCTCACGAACAGATATTCTTGGAGCGCACGAAGTCATTTCGTGGCCACGACAACATTTCGAGCTCACGAAATAAGTTATTTTGAGTGCACGAAATAAAATACTCAAATTATTTCGTAACGGTGATTTGTATTCGTCATATGTCCCTTTAGGGGCTCCGTAGAATACCATCGACTCTGAATAACAAACAATCTTTGTAAAAATACTTCCCGACTTCCGAACTAATAATACTCAATAGGCAGTTCATCTTTGCTTGCATGCTGCCTGCGTCTCGTGATTTTTTAACATGAATCGTACGGGAAACAATACGAACCACTTCGGGGTTTCTGATTTACGTCGTTACGATTGAAAAAAACCAACAGACCGGCCGTCTGACAGTGCGCCCTCAACTGACGTAAGGCAGTCCCGTTTCTAAATTGAATATTCATATCCACGATAGGCCTTACAATTTCGCGACATTTTTCAACGATAAAAGTTAAAATTGAGGCAATAGCGATACGTTTCGGAGTGTTTTTAGAGAGATAATGTTGTAATATTTAAGTATTGACAATGTGAAAGGAAGAAATTTTGCCAGAAGGCAACACGAAAGGAATAAATCATTGTTTTTACGTTCCAAAACTGTGACTACAAAATGGTCGACGCGCAGGAATTCGGAGGCAAAGCCGAAGCCGAAACGTAGTCACGTTTCTAAATTGCATATTCATATCCACCATCGCCATACAATTTCGCGACATTTTTGCACGATCAAAGTTGAAATTGAGGCAATAGCGATATGTTTCGGAGTGTTTTGAGACAGATAATGTTGTAATATTTAAGTATCGACAATGTGAAGCAACGAAATTTGCCCAAAAGGCAACACGAAAGGAATAAATCATTTTTTAACGTTCCAAGCCTGTGACTGCAATGTGGTCGACGCGCACGAAATTCAAAGCCGAAAACGAAGCTGGCGCTCAAACTCCGCAATAACCAATAGAGTATAAAGGTCAAATAACACGTGACGGGGCCGCCCAATCGCGAAAAAACAAACTCGGCACCAACTCGGCCACCGCGCAAGCAAGGCGGATACAATCAATTTGCGAAGGCTTCGCGTAACGCATGTAGCCGCCGCTTAATCGCAAACGGCCAACAATTCGGCAACCGAGTTACGGCAGTACGATTTCGGGAAGGCTTCGGCCCGAACTCCGGTCAAGGACAATGCAAAAATAACGCAATAGTTCGCGCAAAAAGGCCCGCAGACATCGACAGGCAATCGAAAAGCGATTACGCGTTTATCGGTAACGTCCGTTTCTTTTAAATCTCACCACGGACGAATACGATTTTTTTTAAATCTTATTCCCCGGGGGATTCCCCGGGGGATTCCCCGTCGCGAACGGTCCGGCACCCCGCCGCACCGACGCCGGCGGCACACGCGCGCGGCGACAAGTCGCCCGACCAAAAGCCAACATGGCGCCAACCACGCGCCAAGATGGCGCGGCCCTGTGTTTCCAAGATGGCGCGGCCCTGCGTTCCAAGATGGCGGCGCCCAGGGACAAGATGGCGAATTTAACATCTTTTATAGTATATAGACTAGCAGGATGCCGCGCTTCGCGCGGCACCTGCTAGCTGGGTGAAATCGTAAGTTATAGATACACACCTTGTTGACGTCTTAAAAACATAATGGATTGTATGACAAACAAATCGCGAAACTTAGCGAGTAGAGTACCAGCTAGAAAGTATTTCGAGCGCACGAAATTATTTCGAGCTCACGAACAGATATTCTTGGAGCGCACGAAGTCATTTCGTGGCCACGACAACATTTCGAGCTCACGAAATAAGTTATTTTGGGTGCACGAAATAAAATACTCAAATTATTTCGTAACGGTGATTTGTATTCGTCATATGTCCCTTTAGGGGCTCCGTAGAATTACCATCGACTCTGAATAACAAACAATCTTTGTAAAAATACTTCCCGACTTCCGAACTAATAATACTCAATAGGCAGTCCATCTTCGCTTGCATGCTGCCTGCGTCTCGTGATTTTTTAACAGGAATCGTACGGGAAACAATACGAACCACTTCGGGATTTCTGATTTACATCATCGTGAAAATCGTGATAAAAAAACCCAACAGGCCGGCCATCTGACAGTGCGCCCTCAACGACGTAATGCAGTCACGTTTCTAAATTTGCATATTCATATCCACCATCGCCATACAATTTCGCGACATTTTTGCGAGATCAAAGTTGAAATTGAGGCAATAGCGATATGTTTCGGAGTGTTTTTAGACAGATAATGTTGTAATATTTAAGTATCGACGATATGAAGCAAGGACATTTGCCCAAAAAGCAACACGAAAGGAATAAATCATTTGTTAACGTTCCCAACCTGTGACTGAAACGTGGTAGACGCGCACGAATTCGAACCCGAAAACGAAGCCGGAGCGCTTCGCGCGGCACCTACTAGCTGGGTGAAATCGTAACTTAAAATGGATACACCTTGTTGACGTCTTGTGACGAAACTCGCGTAGCCGAAAGAAATAAGGAACACACAATTGTAGCTATTAAATGCAACTATAGGAACGTGTAGTTTTATTAAAAATGCAAACGTTATGAACAATGTAAAAATACTGACAACAATACACATCTGTTTGATATAACATGATATGTAGAGAAAGTAAAGTGTTCATTGGCATATTATAAATATAAATACTGGTCTTTAGAATAAATTAAGGAGTGAACAGATATAAACTTTGATTTGTTATAAACTCTCAAAGTCTCTTGAAGTTGAATACAAAAACGTCTAATCAGCCAAGTGCAATGGAGTTCGAAGCAGGCCATAAACGGGCCTAAATGGCAAAAGGCAGCTACATGTAGTTTAATAAGGCATATCGTTGTAAACGAAACCTGAAATTAAATACATAACATCATGTACATTAAAAGACAGGACAATAAAAGTAGGGTATGGCGTGAATAAGGACAGGATTAGTCAAGGCTGGCGAGGTCATGTTGTGGTTTGGTTGCAGGTGGAGTTGGTGGCGAGCTGCAGATGTCGTCATCATCGAAGGCATCATCCGGTAGTGCTGTGGACAGAGTAAATATAAATACCCAAAGGTAAGTAAATATTGACTGTTATTGGTTGGCGAGGATGGCCAAACAGGTGGATTTTTGATGTGGAATGACAAAAGTAGGTGAAAGAAGAGGGACATGTGTTAAGATAGTCTTTGTGTTTAGTTGTTGAATCGGTGGGATAGTGTTAAGTATCCTAATAGGTATGGGGGGTACATGTATAAGTGTACATTGTACATGTTTGTGGAAGCAGAACAATGTTGGTATTTTGTGGGTAAATTATAGATTATAGAATGTTTGCAAAGGAAAATATTTCAATTAAAGAATAAAAGGTAGTATTTGGATGTAGTGTATTATATACCTTTGATGTCAGACCAGCCAGCAGTAGCCAGAATGTCATCATTGCGGCTGTCCGAATTGCCTGAGGTCAGAAGGAATAATGAAAGGCAATAATATGTTAAAGCAGATTAGTTTAATGTGGTGGCATTTAAAAACATAAACCTACTTGATAGAATCAGGGAGTACAGAAAATGGTTTGCATAATGTAGCGAAAATGAATAGGGTGTTAGGATATTTGAAAGTGTTTGCTGATGTTGTGTAGGACTGGAAAAGCGAAGGAAGGTGGGTTGATTAACATGAATAGTTGACAGGGTGATAAGTTGACGGCAGTTGGTTTTTCTGTGTGTGTTATGAATTGGTTGGAAAATGGAAGTTCAGGGGTATGTAAAGTGGGTATGTAATCAAATATACGAACATAGTCTAAGTTGAAAGTGGGTGAAATTAGAAGGTGTACCTGTTTGAGTGGTGACGGGTGTCTTGGGCAGGTACATCTTGGTTGGCGGTGTGGACGGAGTGGGCAAATTGTAGTTGGCCTTCATCTTGCGCGGGGTAGTTGGCGGGGTAGGATAATTTGGCCTTTTTTTTCTGGAAAGGAATGCAATACATTGTTAGTCTTACAATGAGTGGAAGTTTGTGCAGTACATTTGTACATGTTTTGATGAAAATTGTACAAAACTAATGTACAATTATGGAAGCACAAAGGATACATAGAAACAAAGATTGTGAAGGTGTTAGAATTTGTGTTTATTTGGAATAGAGGTGAAAATTGCAAGTTATATATGTTGAGAAGGAATGTGTTAGGGAATGTGTTAGGGAATGTGTAGTTTGGTGTGTGAATGAGAACAGTGAAAGTATAAGGTGTGTAGCAGTTAGGAATGTTGACTGTTGAATGTGGTGAGAGAATACAAAAGATTGTTTTAGTTGAGAACTGAATCGTTCAGGAACAATGCTTGTTGTTGGGTCACAATGAGTTGGGTTTTTTGGGGGGGAGGAAATCAATTTGGCATAAATTTATGCAGTATTTTGATATGGAATGGAGATTATAGGAATAATGTATAAGTGGATAGTTCAGTGTTTTAGAAGCTGGGTAGAGTAGATAGGTGAATTGTCTTACCTGGCGAACGGCGTAGGGATGCGCACAGTCTATTTAAGGTAGTTGGTCCATCTTCTCCCAAAGCTGTTAATTGTTCCCGGGCTTGGAGACGCAGTAGTGGGTTCTTGCTATCCATATGGCGGAGAGCGAAGTCAACTGTAGCTTGGATTTGGTTGCTGACTTGGGATATCTGAAAAGAATGAAACAGGAAGAAGTTGCGACGATAATGTCTGCATAAAAGTGTTTGAGATTGATTTGTTTGATATATTGTTTGCCTTAAGGGGAAGTGGTTTGTTAGGGTTTGTGTTTAATTGTTTGTTGGTTATAAGTTGAATACTTACTGTTGTGGAGAGGTGAAGGTGACTTTGTTGAGTATTTGCAGAGCTGTAGTTTGGAGATGTCATATTGGCTAAAATGCTGTAGAACAATGGGAAAGAAATTTTTTAAATTAAAGGGATAGGTGAAAATGTTGAACAGGAAAATACATGTAGCAAGTGAATGTGCTGTTAGACTGGTTATAGTTGTAGTATTATACATGTAGTACGGAGTATTCGAAGAGGGGAGCAAAATTGGCAATGGGGGAATTGTTGTTTTTTAAGTGGAATTAAAGTTGTTTTGAGCAAATTGTGTTGAAAGTTAGATTTTTCGAGAAGATCATGAAGTCTTAAGGAATGGAAGTATAAGGTGAGTGGAATAATGTCAAGTAGTAAGGAATATGAAATTACCGTATAACTAAAATGAGAATGATATGTAGGTTGGTTGCATTACCGATGAATTGGTGTTTAATTTTAAGGTGATAACAATGTCAACTTACCTTGTGCAGTGGTACATGTAGAAGTGGGCAAAGTTAGTGATGATATTACAGATGATTCGGTAGGTGCAGTGCAGGTTGTAGTAAAGAATAATAATGTGGGTTTGGGCTAATAAGATATTGTATCAAGAGGTGGCTTGGATGTTTATTTACTGTAGGATTTCTTGGTAGACAACATTTTTGGTGAAGGTTGCACTTGGGTTGTTTTTTGAGTTGACAGCTGTTATTTTAATGGCAGATGAGGAACCTACTCTGGACATAGCAACATATAATTGGCCATGGGTAAATACTGGTTTTTCTAAGTAGATACCAACTTGTTGCAATGTTTGTCCTTGACTTTTGTTTATTGTCATTGCAAAGGACGGGCGAATGGGAAATTGGCGTCGTGTGAATTTAATAGGAAAGAGTCTGTCAGATGTCATCATGGGAATTCTGGGTATCAAGATTGTTGTTCCAGCGTGGGCACCAGTCGTTGCGGTCGCTTGTATTATTGTGTTGGTGATATGAGAAACGACATATCTGGAGCCATTGCAGTCGCCATGGGAAGGGTTTAGATTTCTGAGAAGCATTATAGGTGTGTGTAGTTTCAGAGAGAGTTGATGAGGAGGCATTCCAGATGGTGTCAAGGTATTGAGGAACTCAGTTGGATACATTGTGGGATTTGAATCACTTGGGACAGAGTCAGCACTCATGTAAGTTTGTGCATGTCCTGGTAGCGAGTCCAGTATTGTAGCATTTATTTGATCAACTTGTTTGTTGGTGGTGGTAAGTATAGCACGAGAACACATCCATTCTGCCTGTGTGTAGCATGTGGAAATGTTTGGGAAAACATATGAGATGAGATCTTGGATGTTTTCAGAAGAAGTTCTGAATTGCTGTGGGATTTGTATATCGTTGTCTTCATCTGTTGGGAAAGAACCATTTCCAATTTGAATGAGCAAGTTGGAGAATTGCTGTGAGTCTTTGTCTCCTGTTTGGTGAGCTCGCATGTTTGTAGTTAGAGAGAGTTTTGTGATGTTGGGCCACAGAGGAGACCTTTTGAGTGCAGCATTGACAACATTCCCTCGTGTCCCACGAGGGACAACTGGGAGTATTTGTCGAAAGTCGCCTCCTAAAACTATAAGCATGCCGCCAAATGGTTTGTTGTCTTGTAGTACGTCTCTAAGAGTACGATCAAGAGCTTCAAATGCATTCCTGTGTGTCATGGGTGCTTCATCCCATATAATGATCTTAGCAAGGCGTAGTAATTGAGCTGTCGAGTCTCGTGGTGATATGTTACAGGTGGAATTCGATTGTAATTGAAGAGGTATCTTAAAGCGGGAATGTGCTGTTCTTCCACCATCTAGGAGAGTTGCAGCGATGCCAGATGACGCAACACCAAGTGCGATCTGTCCTTTAGAGCGTACAAAGGCCAGTAATTTGTTGAACAGGAAAGTTTTGCCTGTACCGCCTGGTGCATCAATGAAGAAGATTCCTCCATTGTCTTCTTGTAGGGCTGTTGTAATTGTAGTGTACACTTTGGTTTGGTTGGATGTCATTTTGGCGATGTTTGTAGCAACAACTCCCTGTAGTTGGGTTTGGTCATACCGCAATTCATCTTGGATGTTTTGTGGAAGTTGCGGCATTATTGTGGTTGCTTGTGGCTGTGGTAGGTTGAAATCACTGAGCATTTTGTGGAGACGTTGAAGATTGTGTTCAATCTGCAGCAGGGCATCATTGTAGATGCGTAGACACATGTCATTTGAAGTGATTTGATATCCTGCTACACAAAAACGATGCAGTATGTCTTCAGATAAATGGTCTTTGTGTTGTTCCCAAAGTTGTAGTGCGTTAGATGGTTGGCAAAAAACCAGTATTGTCACAAACAGATGACGAAGGGATTGTGATGAGGCAACTTGAGCGGCATCAGTAAGACATGTGTCCCATTCTTTGTTGTTGTCAAGTAATTGGAGATGTTCGCATGCTTCCTGGTATGTTGCACATAGAGTGCCACGTATTGTCTTAATTTCATTGAAGGATGTTGGACCAGGTATGTGATGAAGCAGTAAACGTAAGTAGAATAGCTCTCCTTGTGAAGGGTGTACAGCATACAGTCGACCAACTGTATCTGATGAATGAATGTCAAGATGTGATGTATGTACTCGTCCTAGTTTGCGTGGGAGCCACTTTTTGGTGGACTGATTCCATGTGTAGAACATGGGGATGTCAGGGTAGAGAATTGTTTTGGCAAATGGATCAGTAGCATTAAGAGCCATCCATTGTGTTAGTGTTGTTGGAGGGGGTTCCTGTAATAAGGTTTCTTGATTTTTGTTGGGGTTGAAGCAGACATGTTGTTGGTTTTCCAGGTGAACAGTTAGAAGTATGACATTTGGGTGTCTGCCAGTGAGGTTCATTTCTGTCAGTCTCCAGTAGGCATCGGAGGCACTGATATACCTTGCATCAATGTACTTGGTAACTTCATCAGTTGGTGTGGGTGTTGCATTTGAGAGTGGAACAGAAATGTCGTTTTTGTTTACACTAACTACGATACGGTCTGCTCCTTTATAGATGTACTTGTATAGGTATTTGACAGCTTTTACTGAGTTACAAACTTCAATGTTCATGTGGCCCTGGTATCTGAGCATCAGTAATGGATTGTATGGCACAACCCAAGAGTTGTCAATAGAAATCTGTTGACGGTGGTTGACAGTGATCAGGGCGGTGTGGCCGCCATTTGCAGGACTGCGTCTGCGATATACTGGGTAAGAATCATCTCCTGTATGTGTGTGTTGCGATAAGGTTTTGGGGTAACCTTTAGAACAGCAATTGTTCTTCATGCATGGGCAGTGTTTGTTGAGGTTACCACATGGGCCATGTATCATGCTTGAAGTGACCACTTTGAAAAGAGTCGGGTTTGTTGTTGGATTTGGAAGTTCTGCACATGTCAGTTGGTCATATTGTTCTGGAGATGTAGGCTTGCTGTCTGGATGTAATATGAGAAGTATATGCGCATGGGGAAGGCCTCTCTTTTGAAATTCAATAGTGTAGCAGTAAGCTATAACTTTTCCGAGTACATGCTCTTTCAGGATGTCTTTAAGAAGTGCTTTCCACTTTAGATTGAATACCCTGTTAGTCAGATCTGGTCTGTCGTATGCCCTTTGGTTGGAAAGGAGTTCAGCGGTGATTTCTGGCCATGATGGATTACACGTGAATGTAAGGAAGAGGTCAGGTTTGCCATATTTTCTGACAATTGCTATTGCATCGAGGTATTTCTTGTGCATGTACCTTGGACTACCAACAAATGATGCTGGAAGGATGACGGATTTTCCTGCTGTTGAAACTTCATTTGCATTTATGGCATCGCAGAGACCACTGTAAGTATCAGCTCTGAGTTGTTTTTGGTTATTTCTGATCCATTGAAGTCTGCTGTGTTCTACCTTGCTGTACATGTCAACCAAGTATTGTTGAAGGAGTTTTCGAGATCGGTGTAGGTGATTGATTGAATTATGGCGAACCATTACTCGATGTTTGTAGAACCGGAGCATAGTCAAAGTTTTGGAAGTATGTTGTTGTTTGGAGGTGTCCCACTGTTTCAGTCCCAGGTGCCAACCATCTTGTCCTAGTGGAAATAGTAGGACATAGTGGAGAGGGTCGTAACTTCGATGGGTTTCGTGGATTCGCTTTAGATTCCCACCACGATGTGTAAGCACAATATCCCTATTTCCTGCAGGTTCTTCAGATGATCCAGGAAGAAGTATTGCAATTTCATTGGCTGTTGGTGAGTTATATTGTCGAACATGATATTCCTTTGGTTTGTGGTCTGCATGAATAATGAGTGACATTTCTGGCAGAGGTTCTAATTCAGCAGCTGTTCGAAATGACCTGATGTATGGGTTGCACTGATGTAGCATCTGCTGCAGTTGAAGTAGTTGATCCCTGTTAACAGGAATATTACGAAGACGGTTGTCAACTTCATGATCTGTGTCATGAATGAAAAGTTGCGCAAACGAAGGTTGCGAGTTGTCAGCTGGAAAAAGAGAACCTATAAGATGATAAAGTTGACCCTGAATTTTGAAGGTGGGCATCCATTGTCCTGACATTGTTTCCTCATGACAACCCAAAGAAGTCATGGCAAGTGCTGTATTGAACTTTCTGATATTTTTACAGAAATCTATTGCAGCTGAGGAAGTGGAAGTGAGAAGGGTGTTGAGAGGTTCTGGGGGAGGCAGCAAAGCAGGCAAGTGAGTTGTGCCATTGTTGCAGCAAAATATGAACTTCCCATTGGTGGAAACTTCATTCTTCCACAAGAGTGCACAACAGTGTAGACACCTAAAGGTCATGCTCCCACAAGTATGAGGCCATGTGATTGTAGTGCCGTGGTTGTCTTGGAAGTGGGAGAAAGACTTCTCTTGGAAACAATCTATATCTTGCCTTGCCATATCTGCTGTGTTCCTTGTAGTGGAGGAATGTGTGGTGGTTTGCCGAGTAGTAGAGGTATTTTCAAGTGATGTTGTTTGAGATGTAGATGAAGACATACTGGTTGATACTACTTCGTCACTTGGTGGATTGTTGTGTGGTTGATCCTCAGAAATAGACGGGCCAAAAGACGTACTTGATATTGGAGATGTACTTGATAGTTGAGACATACGTCGAGAAACCAGACTGTAATTGTGGTCAAGAAAATGTGTCACAGTGATGGTGGAGTCTACTGTATGACTGAGTGTATGGTCACAGGGTTGATTCTCAGCAATATAATCACCACGAGAGGTACTTGATGATGTATGCCTTTCAACCTCTGCTGTGTTCCCATCAGTAGAGGTATAATTGGTGGTTTGCCAAGTAGTAGAGGTATTTTCAAGTGATGTTGTTTGAGATGTAGCTGAAGACATACTGGTTGATACTACTTCGTCACTTGGTGGATTGTTGTGTGGTTGATCCTCAAAAATAGACTGACCTAAAGACGTACTTGATAATGGAGACATACGTCGAGAAACCAGACTGTAATTGTGGTCAAGAAAATGTGTCACAGTGATGGTCGAGTCTACTGTATCACAGAGTACATGATCATAGGGTTGATTCTTAGCAATAGACCGACCAAGAGAGGTATTTGATGGTGTATGCCTTTCAACCTCTGCTGTGTTCCCATCAGTAGAGGTGTAATTGGTGGTTTGCAGAGTAGTAGAAGTATTTTCAAGTGATGTTGTTTGAGATGTAGCTGAAGACATACTGGTAGATACTACTTCTCCACTTGGTGGATTGTTGTGTGGTTGATCCTCAAAAATAGACTGACCAAAAGACGTACTTGATAATGGAGATATAGGTTTAGAAATCAGACTGTAATTGTGGTCAAGCAAATGTGTCACAGTAATAGTGGAGTCTACTGTATCACAGAGTACATGATCATAGGGTTGATTCTTAGCAATAGACCGACCAAGAAGAGAGGTACCGGTACTTGATGATGTAGGTGTACACATAAAACTATAACTGTGGTCATGGAGAGTACAGTTGTGTTGATGCTTTGAAACATGCATGTTGGTATGATCTGCGACTGTCTCAGAATATTTTCGTTTATGAACAGTGAATGTGGATTGTCTAGGGTTGAAACGTGAATCCATAGTTGAAGATATCAGTAGCATACAATACAATAACCATGTGAGATATGTGTGCATTGTGCAGTCGTATATTATAACCAGACGACATACATACTGTATCCTTTATCTTGACAGGAGAAAGACTGCAAAAAAAACAAAAAAAAAATAAAACAAAAATAAGTGAGGTGCAGCATGAGCGTGTTCAATGCAGTGTGCAGATGATGGAATCAGGTGTGGATAGGGGGTGGGGGAGTTATGATGGTTGTTATTAGGGGTCTTGAGGGAATCAAGTGTGGATTAGGGGTTCATAAGGGATTAAGGGAATCGTACTTTATAAGGGGGGAGGGGTTATGAGGAAATCAGGTGTGGATTAGGAGGGGGGACCTACTGTACATATATCAATAGGCAATCAATAATCAGCAATGTGTTTCTTTAAAATCTTACCTGTTTTTCTTTACAACGAAAGTCTTGTTCCTCTGACCCTGGAGGACATATATAACACAGTAACAGAGAAAGACTGGAGACACCGTGGCGTTATACAGGGAAAGACTGGAAAAAATGTAAATAAGTGCACCATGATGAGTGTGTTTAGACTGTAGAAAAGGTCTTGTTCAGCTGCACAGCCAGAGATTTACAATAATGTCAACTGAAAAGGTCATTGACTATGTACACATATAGTTTTTCAAATCAAGGAATTTAGTAGAACATACCTGTGGAAACGGATGGCAGAAGGAGAGAAAACAACAGGCCGGACATAATTGTGAGAGTGCGCCCTCAACTGACGTAATGCAGTCAAGTCTCTAAATTGCATATTCATATCGACCATCGACATACAGTTTCGCGACATTTTTTGCACGATGAACGTTACATTTTGCGCAGTAGCGATATGTTTCGGAGTGTTTTGAGACAGATAATGTTGTAATATTTAAGTATCGACAATGTGAAGCAAAGAAATTTGCCCAAAAGGCAACACGAAAGAAATAAATCATTTTTTAACGTTCCAAGCCTGTGACTGCAATGTGGTCGACGCGCACGAAATTCGAAGCCGAAAACGAAGCTGCCGCCCAAACCCCGCAATATCCAAGGGAGTATAAAGCTCAAATAACACGTGACGTGGCCGCCCAATCGCGAAAAAACAAACTCGGCACCAACTCGGCCACCGCGCAAGCAAGGCGGATACAATCAATTTGCGAAGGCTTCGCGTAACGCATGTAGCCGCCGCTTAATCGCAAACAGCCAACAATTCGGCAACCGAGTTACGGTAGTACGATTTCGGGAAGGCTTCGGCCCGAACTCTGGGCAAGGACAATGCAAAAATAACGCAATAGTTCACGCAAAAAGGCCCGCAGACATCGACAGGCAATCGAAAAGCGATTACGCGTTTATCGGTAACGTCCGTTTCTTTTAAATCTCACTTTTAAATCTTATTCCCCGGGGGATTCCCCGTCGCGAACGGTCCGGCACCCCGCCGCACCGACGCCGGCGGCACACGCGCGCGGCGAATAGTCGCCCGACCAAAAGCCAACATGGCGCCAACCACGCGCCAAGATGGCGCGGCCCTGTGTTCCCAAGATGGCGCGGCCCTGCGTTCCAAGATGGCGGCGCCCAGGGACAAGATGGCGCATTTGTCATCTTTTATAGTATAAGACTAGCAGGATGCCGCGCTTCGCGCGGCACCTGCTAGCTGGGTGAAATCGTAACTTATAGATACACCTTGTTGACGTCTTAAAAACATAATGGATTACAAACAAATCGCGAAACTTAGCGAGTAGAGTACCAGCTAGAAAGTATTTCGAGCGCACGAAATTATTTCGAGCTCACGAACAGATATTCTTGGAGCGCACGAAGTCATTTCGTGGCCACGACAACATTTCGAGCTCACGAAATAAGTTATTTTGAGTGCACGAAATAAAATCCTCAAATGATTTCGTAACGGTGATTTGTATTCGTCATAATGTCCCTTTAGGGGCTCCGTAGAATACCATCGACTCTGAATTAATAACAAACACAATCTTTGTAAAAATACTTCCCGACTTCCGAACTAATAATACTCAATAGGCAGTCCATCTTCGCTTGCATGCTGCCTGCGTCTTGTGATTTTTAACAGGAATCGTACGGGAAACAATACGAACGAACCACTTCGGGATTTCTTACATCATTCTCGCGGTCGGACATCCGGGTACCTCGTTTATCTTCCCATTGTTTATGCACTTAGCGCAAAGGGGAAAGTTTGAGGTCTAACGCATGTTGTTATGGACGGCTCGCCCCTTCGTGACGTCATGCCGACCGCGAGAATCGTGAAAATCATGATTAAAAAACCCAACAGACCGGCCGTCTGACAGTGCGCCCTCAACTGACGTAATGCAGTCACGTTTCTAATTTGCATATTCATATCCACCATCGCCATACAATTTCGCGACATTTTTGCACGATCAAAGTTGAAATTGAGGCAATAGCGATATGTTTCGGAGTGTTTTGAGACAGATAATGTTGTAATATTTAAGTATCGACAATGTGAAGCAACGAAATTTGCCCAAAAGGCAACACGAAAGGAATAAATCATTTTTTAACGTTCCAAGCCTGTGACTGAAATGTGGTCGATGCGCACGAAATTCGAAGCCGAAAATGAAGCTGGCGCTCAAACTCCGCAATACCCAATGGAGTATAAAGGTCAAATAACACGTGACGGGGCCGCCCAATCGCGAAAAACAAACTCGGCACCAACTCGGCCACCGCGCGAGCAAGGCGGATACAATCAATTTGCGAAGGCTTCGCGTAACGCATGCAGCCGCCGCTTAATCGCAAACGGCCAACAATTCGGCAACCGAGTTACGGCAGTACGATTTCGGGAAGGCTTCGGCCCGAACTCCGGGCAAGGACAATGCAAAAATAACGCAATAGTTCACGCAAAAAGGCCCGCAGACATCGACAGGCAATCGAAAAGCGATTACGCGTTTATCGGTAACGTCCGTTTCTTTTAAATCTCACCACGGGACGAATACGATTTTTTTTTAAATCTTATTCCCCGGGGGATTCCCCGGGGGATTCCCCGTCGCGAACGGTCCGGCACCCCGCCGCACCGACGCCGGCCGCACACGCGCGCGGCGACGAGTCGCCCGACCAAAAGCCAAGATGGCGCCAACCACGCGCCAAGATGGCGCGGCCCTGTGTTTCCAAGATGGCGCGGCCCTGCGTTCCAAGATGGCGGCGCCCAGGGACAAGATGGCGCATTTGTCATCTTTTATAGTATAGACTAGCAGGATGCCGCGCTTCGCGCGGCACCTGCTAGCTGGGTGAAATCGTAACTTATAGATACACCTTGTTGACGTCTTAAAAACACAATGGATTGTATGACAAACAAATCGCGAAACTTAGCGAGTAGAGTACCAGCTAGAAAGTATTTCGAGCGCACGAAATTATTTCGAGCTCACGAACAGATATTCTTGGAGCGCACGAAGTCATTTCGTGGCCACGACAACATTTCGAGCTCACGAAATAAGTTATTTTGAGTGCACGAAATAAAATACTCAAATTATTTCGTAACGGTGATTTGTATTCGTCATATGTCCCTTTAGGGGCTCCGTAGAATACCATCGACTCTGAATAACAAACAATCTTTGTAAAAATACTTCCCGACTTCCGAACTAATAATACTCAATAGGCAGTTCATCTTTGCTTGCATGCTGCCTGCGTCTCGTGATTTTTTAACATGAATCGTACGGGAAACAATACGAACCACTTCGGGGTTTCTGATTTACGTCGTTACGATTGAAAAAAACCAACAGACCGGCCGTCTGACAGTGCGCCCTCAACTGACGTAAGGCAGTCCCGTTTCTAAATTGAATATTCATATCCACGATAGGCCTTACAATTTCGCGACATTTTTCAACGATAAAAGTTAAAATTGAGGCAATAGCGATACGTTTCGGAGTGTTTTTAGAGAGATAATGTTGTAATATTTAAGTATTGACAATGTGAAAGGAAGAAATTTTGCCAGAAGGCAACACGAAAGGAATAAATCATTGTTTTTACGTTCCAAAACTGTGACTACAAAATGGTCGACGCGCAGGAATTCGGAGGCAAAGCCGAAGCCGAAACGTAGTCACGTTTCTAAATTGCATATTCATATCCACCATCGCCATACAATTTCGCGACATTTTTGCACGATCAAAGTTGAAATTGAGGCAATAGCGATATGTTTCGGAGTGTTTTGAGACAGATAATGTTGTAATATTTAAGTATCGACAATGTGAAGCAACGAAATTTGCCCAAAAGGCAACACGAAAGGAATAAATCATTTTTTAACGTTCCAAGCCTGTGACTGCAATGTGGTCGACGCGCACGAAATTCAAAGCCGAAAACGAAGCTGGCGCTCAAACTCCGCAATAACCAATGGAGTATAAAGGTCAAATAACACGGGACGGGCCGCCCAATCGCGAACAACAAACTCGGCACCAACTCGGCCACCGCGCAAGCAAGGCGGATACAATTAATTTGCGAAGGCTTCGCGTAACGCATGTAGCCGCCGCTTAATCGCAAACGGCCAACAATTCGGCAACCGAGTTACGGCAGTACGATTTCGGGAAGGCTTCGGCCCGAACTCCGGTCAAGGACAATGCAAAAATAACGCAATAGTTCGCGCAAAAAGGCCCGCAGACATCGACAGGCAATCGAAAAGCGATTACGCGTTTATCGGTAACGTCCGTTTCTTTTAAATCTCACCACGGACGAATACGATTTTTTTTAAATCTTATTCCCCGGGGGATTCCCCGGGGGATTCCCCGTCGCGAACGGTCCGGCACCCCGCCGCACCGACGCCGGCGGCACACGTGCGCGGCGACAAGTCGCCCGACCAAAAGCCAACATGGCGCCAACCACGCGCCAAGATGGCGCGGCCCTGTGTTTCCAAGATGGCGCGGCCCTGCGTTTCAAGATGGCGGCGCCCAGGGACAAGATGGCGAATTTAACATCTTTTATAGTATAGACTAGCAGGATGCCGCGCTTCGCGCGGCACCTGCTAGCTGGGTGAAATCGTAACTTATAGATACACCTGGGGTGCGTTCCACTCCAGCGAACGTTGCCAACGTTGGCCAACGTTAGCGTTGTTCGCGTGAGTGGAACGCAATGTGCGCCAATTATGTTGGCCAACGTTAGCGAAAACGGCGAACGACATTCCGAGCTGTTCGCTGTTGGCCAGTGACGTATTTTAATGATGGCGAAGCGGTTAGCAGACGGCAGGGTTCTTTTCACGGTTTTTATTTACGTTTTATACTTTTCGTTATAAACGGTGGATTGTTTTGAGCAGTCACAGGGATCTTTTAAAGAAAAATAATGAGTTGGACAAAAAGCAGCGAACCAAACGATGTCACTTTCACCGGGCGCCGCCATTTTGAAAACGTAGTTTTTAAAATATCGTTCCACTCCCCCTAACGCCAACTCAAAACGTTGGCGAACGTTCGCGCAAACAGTTCGCGTAAGTGGAACGCACCCCTTGTTGACGTCTTAAAAACATAATGGATTGTATGACAAACAAATCGCGAAACTTAGCGAGTAGAGTACCAGCTAGAAAGTATTTCGAGCGCACGAAATTATTTCGAGCTCACGAACAGATATTCTTGGAGCGCAAGAAGTCATTTCGTGGCCACGACAACATTTTGAGCTCACAAAATAAGTTATTTTGAGTGCACGAAATAAAATACTCAAATTATTTCGTAACGGTGATTTGTATTCGTCATATGTCCCTTTAGGGGCTCCGTAGAATACCATCGAGTCTGAATAACAAACAATCTTTGTAAAAATACTTCCCGACTTTCGAACTAATAATACTCAATAGGCAGTCCATCTTCGCTTGCATGCTGCCTGCGTCTCGTTATTTTTTAACAAGAATCGTACGGGAAACAATACGAACCACTTCGGGATTTCTGATTTTACATCATCGTGAAAATCGTGATTAAAAAACCCAACAGGCCGGCCATCTGACAGTGCGCCCTCAACTGACGTAATGCAGTCACGTTTCTAATTTGCATATTCATATCCACCATCGCCCTACAATTTCGCGACATTTTTGAACGATCAAAGTTGAAATTAAGGCAATAGCGATATGTTTCGGAGTGTTTTTAGACACATAATGTTGTAATATTTAAGTATCGACAATGTGAAGTAAAGAAATTTGCCCAAAAGGCAACACGAAAGGAATAAATCATTTTTTAACGTTCCCAAGCTGTGACTGAAACGTGGTAGACGCGCACGAATTCGAAGCCGGCGCTCAACTGGTACTATGTTTACTCCGCAATAACCAAGGAAGTATAAATCGGGGCACCAGCTCAAATAACACGTGACGGGGCCGCCCAATCGCGAAAAAACAAACTCGGCACCAACTCGGCCACCGCGCAAGCAAGGCGGATACAATCAATTTGCGAAGGCTTCGCGTAACGCATGTAGCCGCCGCTTAATCGCAAACAGCCAACAATTCGGCAACCGAGTTACGGTAGTACGATTTCGGGAAGGCTTCGGCCCGAACTCCGGGCAAGGACAATGCAAAAATAACGCAATAGTTCACGCAAAAAGGCCCGCAGACATCGACAGGCAATCGAAAAGCGATTACGCGTTTATCGGTAACGTCCGTTTCTTTTAAATCTCACTTTTAAATCTTATTCCCCGGGGGATTCCCCGTCGCGAACGATCCGGCACCCCGCCGCACCGACGCCGGCCGCACACGCGCGCGGCGACGAGTCGCCCGACCAAAAGCCAAGATGGCGCCAACCACGCGCCAAGATGGCGCGGCCCTGTGTTTCCAAGATGGCGCGGCCCTGCGTTCCAAGATGGCGGCGCCCAGGGACAAGATGGCGCATTTGTCATCTTTTATAGTATAGACTAGCAGGATGCCGCGCTTCGCGCGGCACCTGCTAGCTGGGAGAAATCGTAACTTATAGATACACCTTGTTGACGTCTTAAAAACATAATGGATTGTATTCTCACGGTCGGAGGCTGTTCCACCTATTGCACACGCCGTCGGGCAAAGGGGTAGCCCTCCATTCAATTTGTACAGGGAATTACGTGTTTTCCATATTTTTTTACAGCAATAAAAACATGCATACTTTCTTTTCCGGTGTATCGTGTGAGATTTTGTTACTTCATAAAACAATGAAATTTGGAAATATTTCGGTGTAGTGTTTAATAGATATTAGACAATAATTAATTATTTAGATTTTTTTCACATAGACCACAACGCTATTTATTGCTATTCATTCCCCTTTGAGTCCAGAGGGGGTGATAACTAACAGCCACCACTGACCAATCAGAGACAAGAAACAGGGCCCGGTGACGTCATGCCGACCGCGAGAATGACAAACAAATCGCGAAACTTAGCGAGTAGAGTACCAGCTAGAAAGTATTTCGAGCGCACGAAATTATTTCGAGCTCACGAACAGATATTCTTGGAGCGCACGAAGTCATTTCGTGGCCACGAAAACATTTCGAGCTCATGAAATAAGTTATTTTGAGTGCACGAAATAAAATACTCAAATTATTTCGTAACGGTGATTTGTATTCGTCATACGTCCCTTAATTTAGGGGCTCCGTAGAATACCATCGACTCTGAATAACAAACAATCTTTGTAAAAATACTTCCCGACTTTCGAACTTATAATACTCAATAGGCAGTCCATCTTCGCTTGCATGCCTGCGTCTCGTGATTTTTTAACATGAATCGTACGGGAAACAATACAAACCACTTCGGGATTTCTGATTTACGTCGTCACGATTGAAAAAACCAACAGACCGGCCGTATGACAGTGCGCCCTCAACTGACGTAAGGCAGTCACGTTTCTAAATTGAATATTCATATCCACGATAGGCCATACAATTTCGCGACATTTTTCCACGATAAAAGTTAAAATTGAGGCAATAGCGATATGTTTCGGAGTGTTTTTAGAGAGATAATGTTGTAATATTTAAGTATTGACAATGTGAAAGGAAGAAATTTTCCCAGAAGGCAACACGAAAGGAATAAATCATTGTTTTTACGTTCCAAAACTGTGACTACAAAATGGTCGACACGCAGGAATTCGGAGGCAAAGCCGAAGCCGAAACGTAGTCCCGTTTCTAAATTGAATATTCATATCCACCATCGCGATACAATTTCGCGACATTTTACCACGATAAAAGTTAAAATTGAGGCAATAGCGATATGTTTCGGAGTGTTTTTAGAGAGATAATGTTGTAATATTTAAGTATTGACAATGTGAAAGGAAGAAATTTTCCCAGAAGGCAACACGAAAGGAATAAATCATTGTTTTTACGTTCCAAAACTGTGACTACAAAATGGTCGACGCGCAGGAATTCGGAGGCAAAGCCGAAGCCGAAACGTAGTCACGTTTCTAAATTGCATATTCATATCCACCATCGCCATACAATTTCGCGACATTTTTGCACGATCAAAGTTGAAATTGAGGCAATAGCGATATGTTTCGGAGTGTTTTGAGACAGATAATGTTGTAATATTTAAGTCTCGACAATGTGAAGCAACGAAATTTGCCCAAAAGGCAACACGAAAGGAATAAATCATTTTTTAACGTTCCAAGCCTGTGACTGCAATGTGGTCGACGCGCACGAAATTCGAAGCCGAAAATGGAGCTGGCGCTCAAACCTGCAATAACCAATGGAGTATAAAGGTCAAATAACACGGGACGGGCCAACCCAATCGCGAACAACAAACTCGGCACCAACTCGGCCACCGCGCGAGCAAGGCGGATACAATCAATTTGCGAAGGCTTCGCGTAACGCATGCAGCCGCCGCTCAATCGCAAACGGCCAACAATTCGGCAACCGAGTTACGGTAGTACGATTTCGGGAAGGCTTCGGCCCGAACTCCGGTCAAGGACAATGCAAAAATAACGCAATAGTTCACGCAAAAAGGCCCGCAGACATCGACAGGCAATCGAAAAGCGATTACGCGTTTATCGGTAACGTCCGTTTCTTTTAAATCTCACCACGGGACGAATACGATTTTTTTTAAAATCTTATTCCCCGGGGGATTCCCCGGGGGATTCCCCGTCGCGAACGGTCCGGCACCCCGCCGCACCGACGCCGGCGGCACACGCGCGCGGCGACGAGTCGCCCGACCAAAAGCCAACATGGCGCCAACCACGCGCCAAGATGGCGCGGCCCTGTGTTTCCAAGATGGCGCGGCCCTGCGTTCCAAGATGGCGGCGCCCAGGGACAAGATGGCGAATTTAACATCTTTTATAGTATAGACTAGCAGGATGCCGCGCTTCGCGCGGCACCTGCTAGCTGGGTGAAATCGTAACTTATAGATACACCTTGTTGACGTCTTAAAAACACAATGGATTGTATGACAAACAAATCGCGAAACTTAGCGAGTAGAGTACCAGCTAGAAAGTATTTCGAGCGCACGAAATTATTTCGAGCTCACGAACAGATATTCTTGGAGCGCACGAAGTCATTTCGTGGCCACGACAACATTTCGAGCTCACGAAATAAGTTATTTTGAGTGCACGAAATAAAATACTCAAATTATTTCGTAACGGTGATTTGTATTCGTCATATGTCCCTTTAGGGGCTCCGTAGAATACCATCGACTCTGAATAACAAACAATCTTTGTAAAAATACTTCCCGACTTCCGAACTAATAATACTCAATAGGCAGTTCATCTTTGCTTGCATGCTGCCTGCGTCTCGTGATTTTTTAACATGAATCGTACGGGAAACAATACGAACCACTTCGGGGTTTCTGATTTACGTCGTTACGATTGAAAAAAACCAACAGACCGGCCGTCTGACAGTGCGCCCTCAACTGACGTAAGGCAGTCCCGTTTCTAAATTGAATATTCATATCCACGATAGGCCTTACAATTTCGCGACATTTTTCAACGATAAAAGTTAAAATTGAGGCAATAGCGATACGTTTCGGAGTGTTTTTAGAGAGATAATGTTGTAATATTTAAGTATTGACAATGTGAAAGGAAGAAATTTTGCCAGAAGGCAACACGAAAGGAATAAATCATTGTTTTTACGTTCCAAAACTGTGACTACAAAATGGTCGACGCGCAGGAATTCGGAGGCAAAGCCGAAGCCGAAACGTAGTCACGTTTCTAAATTGCATATTCATATCCACCATCGCCATACAATTTCGCGACATTTTTGCACGATCAAAGTTGAAATTGAGGCAATAGCGATATGTTTCGGAGTGTTTTGAGACAGATAATGTTGTAATATTTAAGTATCGACAATGTGAAGCAACGAAATTTGCCCAAAAGGCAACACGAAAGGAATAAATCATTTTTTAACGTTCCAAGCCTGTGACTGCAATGTGGTCGACGCGCACGAAATTCAAAGCCGAAAACGAAGCTGGCGCTCAAACTCCGCAATAACCAATAGAGTATAAAGGTCAAATAACACGGGACGGGCCGCCCAATCGCGAACAACAAACTCGGCACCAACTCGGCCACCGCGCAAGCAAGGCGGATACAATTAATTTGCGAAGGCTTCGCGTAACGCATGTAGCCGCCGCTTAATCGCAAACGGCCAACAATTCGGCAACCGAGTTACGGCAGTACGATTTCGGGAAGGCTTCGGCCCGAACTCCGGTCAAGGACAATGCAAAAATAACGAAATAGTTCGCGCAAAAAGGCCCGCAGACATCGACAGGCAATCAAAAAGCGATTACGCGTTTATCGGTAACGTCCGTTTCTTTTAAATCTCACCACGGACGAATACGATTTTTTTTAAATCTTATTCCCCGGGGGATTCCCCGGGGGATTCCCCGTCGCGAACGGTCCGGCACCCCGCCGCACCGACGCCGGCGGCACACGCGCGCGGCGACAAGTCGCCCGACCAAAAGCCAACATGGCGCCAACCACGCGCCAAGATGGCGCGGCCCTGTGTTTCCAAGATGGCGGCGCCCTGCGTTCCAAGATGGCGGCGCCCAGGGACAAGATGGCGCATTTGTCATCTTTTATAGTATAGATGTACGTGTTGGCAGCCATTTTGAAAAATGGCGGCCATTTTTGATTTCCAGTGATTTATGATTTGTTAATTATAAATGACCAACGAGAGGTAAATTACAGCTTTATTGTATGACCATTTGGTTTCTTTTGTAAAATAACCAATGTATGTCATTCAATGAAAGCAATCTTGGAAAACATGGCCGCCATCTTGAAAAAATGGCCGCCATCTTGAATGTTTAAGTTGTTTCTATTTTTGAATTGATAAGGGGTACATTTGGTGGATAGTTGCAACTGTTGGTGCTTGTATGACCAATGAATCCAATGTAATATTAAGTGTTACCATTTAGTGGCGGCCATCTTGAAAAATATGGCCGCCATATTGGATTTTAATTTGGCTAACGGGGTTTTGGGGTACAGTGACTCCAAAAGAGTAGTTATGCCAATTTTGGTGCTTGTATCATCAAATGCAATATTGTGGTAAAAAAAGTTATTAATCTGCAGGACTATATGTTTGCTTTACAGTGGAACGCTAACGAACATCACGGGATCCACAGTTTTTGTTCGGTATATTGATCGTTTGGTGCAGCGATTTTCAGCCGCCGGTCCACTGGGTGCCCATTTTTCAAGATGGTGTCCGTCCTTTTCAATAGCGCCGTCTTGTTGCCTACTTCAAGCGGACCCTTTTGTTATAGCCAGCAAGATATGGGACCGAGCGACTTCCCCCCCCCCATTAATCCCCCATACCTAAACACTCCCTAGACTTCATGTGCCTTTTGTATTCATCACACCAAATTCTAAAGCAGCAGTTGGTTTTCCCTTCTTTCCAATAAAAAATTAATGACCAACCGTCACCCTGTGGATTTCTTAAAATCTGTTGACATTTTCAACAACAATGTTTGGTATGTTTGAACACAAAAATCGGGAGCCAAGAATGGTGTTTGTATATTCTATTCAGATTTCGATTTTAAACAACAAATTTCAAAAATATAGTTTTCAGTGGAATGTATTTTCTTCATAATGACAGCATGCTAGAAGGAATAATTTAGTTTAGAGTTAATAAGCGCCGTAACAATTCACTGGTCAAGTTGTGCAGCGAAATGCAAATCGACCGGACGTACGGGCCGACTGTAGGCTATTTGTATTTATTAATAAATCGTATTTTTTAGGGGGAAAAGGCTGTAAATTCTGCATATTTACACAGACGTTTCACCGTAAACAAATTCACGGTTTATCGGTAAATACAACGCAAAGGAGCGAAGTGGCAGGGGGTCGGGGGGGGGGGGGGGGGGGGGGGGGGGGTCAAAGGAGGTTTCTATGTTTTTTTTTGTGCGGAACCGCCAAAAGGGGGGGGGGGGCGCCATATCCCCTAAGTAAAAATGTGGGGGCCAATGCCTCTCCCCCTGTTCTGCCGTCCTTGACTTTCCCTTTTTCGAAACTTTAATAAGCAATTTTTCTGTTCTGAACGATACGGTTCTAACAAAACCTTGCACATCATAGTTGATCAAAATTCATTGCATTTTGAAAACGTTTGTCCACGTTTACCATTCACAAATTATCGCAAGCCCCTCACGCACATTTTGCAAAATGTAAACAAGCGCCCTCAACAGCTTTAAAAAAGTTTTAAAACTCATTAAAAAATACAACCCAATATTCTTGTACCTTAAAAAGAGAGAGAGAGGTGTACAAATTGAAGGACGAAGATTTTTTTTTGTGCTTCTAAACCCCACGACAGGTGAAAACAAGTGGGCGAGGCCAAAATTCTTGTGGAAACGGTGTTCATCTTTTGCGCAACTTGATTGGTCAAACCTCATGGATGTGCTATTCTGTTTGCTGAACTTACACAGCAAGATGCATCACCTCTAACGTCGTAGTTACAATTTAATACATAGTCTGAAGATCCAATTTGGAAAACAAATCTAATTGGTTAATAATAGAAAAATAACATTAATATGGTATTCATATTTGTATTTAAACATTTATTACGCGAAACCTTTTCTTCACCAGAGAGGGGTACAGAATAGCCACACGCACGTCGTCAGTCAATCAGGATCTAAAGTGCAGACGAAAACGCAGCCATTTCAATTTGAACATTGATTTTGAATAGCGAAAGCATCGTCTGGCAGGACTTACGGACCCCGGTTTTGACTGAGTGTACACTGGCATAGCCGTGTTTTAAATCAACGCACACAAGTGGGTAAATGCCGTCAATAGGGGACGGGGCATTGTCCGACCGTCTTCCCTCTTTTGTTTGTACTCTAACGTTTTCGGATGATCGCCATAGGATTTGCACACGAGTCTGAATCGGGGACCTTTGCGGAATAGGGGACCCCATTGTTCCCTTTGTCATACGTCCCCTATTTCAATCACAAACAAACGCACGATGGCACACTTTGTTTTACTGTGGTGTTTGGTGTTTGCCATCTTTCCTGGGTGTCTTGGGGCTACTTTTAATGCCAACACATACAGACCTGTGTTTGACCAGTCGCCCTACAGAGCCGAGGTGGCTGAGAATGTCGGTGTTGGATATGTCGTCGTCCAGGTTCACGCAACGGACGGTGATGTTGGTGAGAATGCCCGCATCACCTACTCCATGGATAGCATACCAAACTTTGAAATTGACCCAAACAGTGGTGAGATTAAAACAAGGGCATTACTGGACCGCGAGACTACGTCAAGTTACACTATTCATGTGACGGCAACTGATCATGGGGTAGAACAACAGATAGACACAACAGAAGTGGAAATCTTCCTGACGGATATCAATGACAACCAGCCAATCTTCACAGAGAATGCTTACTTTGCCGAGATCAGTGAGAGTGAGAGTCCCCAATTCATGGTCATACAAATTGAAGCCGAAGATGCTGATGAAGGTAAGTGTTAATCAGATGCAATCAATAGAAACTCGGGAATGAAAACTTAAAATTGACCATAAACTGTTTTAACGTAAATTCAATTACCTTTTTCAAGTTGAATAAAGAAATTGACTGGAGAAGGGTTTGAACCTGGGACTTCTGGATTACTGTATCAGTTGGGCACTCTTATGTACATGTACCAATTGAGCTATCCAGCAAAATAAATTTGGGCCAACCTTTCTTGCTTATTAGTATTTGTGAAAAAAAATTCAAAACGTTCCTATAAACCAGTTTGTGCCGGGATTATTTTAACATCACCCAGTCTAACGAAACGGGTTCAGGCCGATGGTACCAGGAAACACACCCACACATTTCCGGTTTCGCTTGCTGCTGACACACATTTCTGGCCTTGCTCGTGACGTGTTTATGCGTCATTCGTTTTGGATCTGAGAAAAACTTTGCATACTACTACGTCCTCCGGTGCGAACTGGTTAAGGCAAAAAGAATATTCTCCACTAATATTATTAGTCAGTCTCTCTTTGACTTTAAGGGCACTAGTTACAAAGTAGATGACATAAACTATGCAGACTGAGGACCACGCTCTACATTCAGTCAGGATGCAATACTTAGATATTGTACAATGTGCAGCATTTTCTCCAGTCTGTGATTGATTATTTTCCCATAATTGTCACTGGCCCATGAGTGAATTACATTGTATCTTGGCAAAGCAAGATAATTTGTAAACTTTTATTGGTACATAATTTACATGTACATAGGTGGTCAACAAGAAATGTACTTTGGTCAGTACACGTGTACTGTACTTTATACTGATTTATAATGCTGCACAAAATATTATCCAAACCTTTTTGATTAGACTCGTATGCGAATGTGAAATTTTGCTTCATCCAGTCAGTGGTTAACTACTGTATTTCATATTTTATTTTAATACATAATTCCTGTATTAAATGCATACTTTGCCAAATTGCACTGAAACTACCGTACATGTTTCCTATTTCACGAAAGCCTGCCAGTTTTGCAAATTTATTAGCAAACGTCGGCATCGTATCTATTTGTGTAGGTGTACTGTGTCTCTGACATGTACCGGTAGTCCTATCCTCTACCTCTCTTATTGTTCCCTTATGTCTATCTCCAACGTTCTGACTTGGCAGCTCAAGCCTAAACCCTAAACTCTGAAATCCAATCCAGAACAGATATTCTCCACCCCAACAAAAAAACAAAAAAAATAGAAAGAAAACACAACAAAAGAAAACACTCCTGCACAGGTTTTCATTCCCAGTGCGAGAATGCATAAAGATTTCACAATATTGTTTAGTCACTCGGGGCAGAAATCAACTTCGACTGAACATCAAATTGGTATTGTGCCTTATTAAAATAGACAGGAGTGTCGAATTGTACGCGTTCGTTCTTTGTTCAGATTAAACCATTGTTCAACAATTCTATCAGGATTTGAAATTTGATTCTGTTGGCCTAACCGGAGGCATTACAATGCTGAGAATTGTTCCGCGAGTTAGAAGTGCCGTTTTCCTGGCAGCGGTAACAGTACACTGAAAATATTGGATATTTAACGTACACAGTTTACATTTTAATCAATGTAGAACCAGTGTCAAATGTTTAATATTTCTAAATGTTGTCGCGTCAAGATAGTTCCTGATATTTTGTTTCAATCCCTTGTTGATTCACTGCATTTGACAGCTATGTGCATTATTGTGCAGTTTATATTTTAGTTACAGCACCGTAGTTTGCCCTTTTAGGATTATAGCCAATATTCTTGCAAAATAAATTAGAAAACTAACTGGCTCAAGAAATTGTATTCAAATTCATTTAATGTTATTTTCAACAAATTACTATGTACCGATCATGGAATGCAAGAGACAAAACATTAAATTTATTTCCATTATTGTAATTGGTTTTGTACTACTCCAAAGGGAGAAGATGTTAATTGACTAATTAATACAATTTTAACCCTAACCCCCTAGGCTCTCGCACTATAAAGCATACCAGTATTCTAGTGCAGTGATGATTGGCCGGTGGTACATTGTGAACTTTATGCTTAAAAGTGTGGACACATGGTGTGAATGTACAGTACATGTATGTCACTTGACAGAACCAGTAACTGCTGTGACCAGCCGTGGGTCACCCACGAATAAATGCCTGTGCATTCCCCCAAACTCTAACATTTGTACAAGTCTCATGCCTTTTTGCCCTGAACATCACAGAATTAGACAGGGTCTCCCTGGGCCTTTGGTACTGAGTCAAACAAAGTCCAACAACAAGTTGCTATGGTTCGGTACCAAACCTGCCAAAACCTAGCAAAAGCTGCAGTTGGAGTTTGATAGGTTTGGGGTAGTTTATGGCTAAGCCTAGGTAATAAATCCTGTACCAGTACATGTACCAGTATGACATGTGCTTGACCAGTTTTAATTTTAACCTCTCTCTCTCTTGCTTACAAAATTGATGGGGCCAGCCCTTCAGCCTTCTGGCAAAACAAATCAGGTGACTGTTTTAAATAGAACATAAAGTAAGTTTAATATACCAGCTCTAGGCCTGAATGTTAATGACCTGAGCTGGAAACAAGGAACATTATCAACAACCAGACCCTTACTAGTTTATACCTTTGTTTAAACCCTTGCTCAGTGCACACAGCTGGAGTGAATTACATGTAGCATACCACTGCCATGTAGTGATCTGCCCTCATCAGCCAAGCACATACATATATTCCCATTCATACATTGCAAATTTATTTTCGGTAAAAAATTCAAAACAAGTTCAATATTCTTTTTCTAATGAGTTTGTTCAACAATTTTACCTCATGTTTTGCCATGGTTTGTGCCTCACATGTTTCATGCTCAAAACATTCTTTTTGTGGAAATTGGCTTGTATACAATGTTCAGTAAAATCATAATCAAGATTGGATTAAATCAGTCAATAAAGTATAACAATGATTGGCATCAGGATTTTGCATGACTAGCTGGCACGGCTAAAGCCATGTTCCCATTGGACTTTTTCTTCCGCGGCCACGCGGAAACTTACCGCGGCATTCCTTAGCGTGAATCTACTGCGCGTTCCCACCTGGACTTATATTCCGCGACGGAACGGTTCGAGACTGGCAGAATGTCATACATTGCGGGCGCTGTGCACAGTCACCTTTGACCTATGCGGGATATGACCACTGACCTCTATACAGTGGATATGACGTGCCTGTGACGTTAATTCCTACAAACGCTGCGTACGGTACATACCACACCGCCATCAATGCAAACGAGACAGGGAACCATACTACCATTTTCGCGCGAGTTCTGTGTATAGTTGTAACGTAAACAGGAAGTGTTGTTGTTTGCATAGCGTTTTACAGCGTGGTCGCGGTAGTTTTACAGCGCGGAGCGTTCCCATTGGACTTTTTAGCGGCCCTGATAATTTACCGTGGCTGCGCGGAAGTCTCCCGCGACCTCTTTCGGCCTGTTTTTTTTACATCACGGTCGCGGTAAATAGACAGGGAGGTGTGTTTACCATGCGTCCCCATTGGATTTAATTTTGTCGTTCTAAAGAAAAGTCGGGGTACTCTAACAAAATTAAGTCCAATGGGAACATGCCTTAAACCTCAGGGATCCCTGAACATTCCTCCCAATTGTCTGAAGAATTCGAGGTGATTGACCCAACCTAATACCGCATCAACCAGTACCATAAGTTAAAACTTAAGCTACACATATACTCCCTCAGGTAATACATTATTATAATGCCTTGAACATGGTTGACAGTGATTTCTCCTAGAAATTGTCAGCCAGATTGTTTATTACTGGTGTTGCATTCAGTACAAGCACTACTGGTACATGTATGTACATCTATCCCCCTTAACCAATTACATGCACCTGTTGTATCACAGCAGGCAGGTGATGGTGTCAGCTTATAATAATACTAGCTCATTTGATACCTGTACTTCAAGTAGGCTAGAGGAAGAGAAATTATTGACAGTCTTCCCCTGTTAATTTGCTACAGGCAATTGAAATTGAAAAGTCTTCAAGTCCAACAAGTTTTAGTTTTTCTCTAAAATTCCTAGCTGAATGTTACGTTATGGTGTGTATTTTCATTATGAAAAAACCCTCCCAAATCCTACTGTACATTGTATGCACAATTTATTATGGCTTATAATTGTGAACAGTACATCGATCGGTACATGTACCGGTACATGTATTTCGCACAACTGAATCTAGGAAAACAGAAATAAGGGAAATTTGTTAACATAGAGATACCTGTACATGTACATGTACATACTGTTGTACGTACATATTATGAACAATTATACTGTACCCGAGGTACTTAAAGGGAGGATACACCATTGTAAATTGCTTGAATTATCATGAATGGGTAGATTTGGGAGGTTGTATTTTATTGTAAATATTGTAAATAACTGACCTCTCCAAAGTTTTACAATCATCTACATGTATGCCAAGCAAAGCACGAAAAATAGTGTTTGTTTTCAACCGGCGTCAAGCAGTTATTCTTTTGTTATTTTTTAAATTTTTTTATAAAATTAAATTTTTCAGAACAATTACAGGATATCTAGCGCAATCATTTTGCTAGATGCCTAGAATCATTATTTACTTTCAGATGAGTAAGATATTTCTTAATAATTCGGTAGTAAATATTTCCAATATCTGCAAATGGTGTATCCTACAGTGTATTGTAAAGGCCATTTTGTCTACAGACATAAAACATACTGTACAATGTACACAATGTGTACTGTACCCATACCTAACAACATGCAGTACACATGGAGGAATAAAAACACATCATCCATGCAGTACTTGACAACAGACTTGAACATACAAAAAAGTGGTATTATACGTGCACTTTTTGCATGCTCTAGTATGAGCCTTTGTGTACGAGGGCAGAGGCGCCAAGTACAGTAAATAAGGCCATGGAGCTATAAAGCTCCATGGTAAATAAAACTTTGAACCAGGATTCAACTCCTCTTCCATACTGAATGAATGCCCACATACATGTATGTAGTCACGTACATGTATTTCCCTGCCCCTAAAGACACAATAGACTGTACCTTGCCACAAGGTACAAAAATGTACAAAGCTTTTAGTACATCCCACTTTATCCCTGACATGCTTAGTTGCATATGAAGTGTGATTAAATAAAAAAACAGGCAGCACAATGGCATTGGTACAATAGGGTACACTTCACAAGCAGCTTTATGTGATAAGGTTTGAGATAATGTACATGTAGTGTTCAATGTGCATTGTGTGCATGCTAATATAAGGGTACAGGTTAGTTTGGTGTGAGGCAGGGGGGGCGGAGGGGGGGGCCCAACAAAGTGCGCCACCAACGTTGAAATGTATCTCATTCGTTCTTCCACGCTCATGAGCCACACATCTCACACAGTAAATACGTATAGATCGCTACCGCGAAGCGCACCGTTGAAACACGTACAAATTTGCTCCGCGCTCGCTCTCCGAATTCAGTGATTCATATAACGTCCGCAAAGCCAGGTACACAGGCACGATCTACACGAATTTGTTTTGGGGCGATGTCATTTTCTGCCATTTTCGTTCGAAAACAACACGATAAAACGCAAGGGGTTCACAGGCAGATTTTTTAAAAAATTCAGTATATCACTGCTACATCCTTTTTAAACGTATCCATGGAAAAAAGTGAGTGGGTTCGAAGCACGATTTTTCACAATTTATCGATTATTATTGCCCTTTTTAGGGGAGGTATTTGTCAACGTCGTTTTAGTATTTGTACACAATTTTTTTTATTTTCAATACAATTTTTGTCATTGGATGATAAAAATTAAGGTAAATAACAACCTTTTACAACTACAAAAGACAAGATGTTAAGATTGGATGCCAAAAACTCTTTATTTTTCGCGTGAGAAAATTGTTCCCCCCTATTTTGAGAATGGACGGTACGTCAGCGTTGCGCAATCACAGTCTCAAAGGGCCCCCCCCTCCGCCCCCCCCCCCCCCCCCCCCCCCCCTGGTGTGAGGAGCAATAAAGGTTATAGGGTCTGCACAGTCAGAGTTTTCCAGGAACCATTCGTGCATTCTAATTTGTTATTTTATGGAGAACATACAGTGTAGCATTTTTTTACAAGCTTTAAATATTTTGAAATAGGGTACAATTGCTTCTTCCTTTTACTGCCATACCTACATTTGTATGTAATAATATAAACTTGTACTGCCAAACCACAGAATACATTGTAATTTACCGGTAGGTGCTGGGTAAAATAAAAAAGCTAACCTTGAATGAAATTGACAACTTTAACACAACTTGTCATTTTTTAAAGGCTTCAGTAAAATTAAAAATAATTATGACTGAACATGAACACGTTTCGTTATTTAACATTAACCCTTGCTCTATGAGAGTTGTTTATTGCATGTCAGTAGTACTTGCCAATGCTATTCAGCTGTGTGAATTGGAAGTGTGAATTACACAATTTTGGGGCAAATAACAAGAGCAACTTGGGTTTTGGATTTGATGTTTAAATCAACAGAAAAATTCAACCTCATAGTACACATAATAATTTTATCAAAAGCTTCATGAACATCAATATTGCTAACAAGTGGGTTTTATATTCAGAAATGAGATTCATTTGGGAAACTTGTAAAAATGTATTATACCAAGAAGGAAATTGGCATCGACAATCTGATTTATTGATCAAACTAAAACTGTTTACGTACGTGTATACAGGGTGTCTCCAAAAAAATTACAATGCACCTTAAGGGGATCGTACATGTAACTTCCTAAAAAAGTGTCGGAATAGAAAAATTGAATTGACAAAATAAAGTCAAATTAGTTGGCTATAATTAAAAGAAAACCGCACTTGATTCGGTTGAGTAATTACAGAGAAATGAGCGATTACGTAACAGTAGTCAAAGAACACTTCCATCCAAGTTTGTGTATTACACAGATTTTCCTTTGTGCCGGTGGTTTACTTACTCTTTCCCTTTTCAATTAGCCAGCACTGTTTAATACTTTGATAAAATTTGATGCATTTCTTCATATCATTAGAGTATACTGAGTAATAATCGATCATGACATTCATAACAACCACAAAACAAAACATTACAACTCATTGTAAGGAGAGAGATTACGAATTATAAAGTCTCTTGAGAAAGTGAATAAGATTGTTATAACAGATTTAATTATTGCGCAAATTGGCGATAACAAACTTCAACCTTTATCAAGTTTTAAATGTGAACAATTATCTCGATAACTTTTATGTCCAATATTATGTTGAACTTGGTTAACACCCTGGATATCCCTAACCCCCTAGGCCTTACTTTGGGCTAAAGAACTGCGTACTACAGAATACTACTTAGTATTTTGTAGCACTGGGTCTCTCTGTGACTGATGATTGGGTGTGTACTGACAGAGTACAGATACTGCCAACTACAAAATACTAATAGTGGCAATACAGGTCAGTAATATTTACCTGGCAAAAAATGCAGTAGTCCAGCCTTGACCCATTGCTGTGTCCCAAGTAACAATTTTTGCTGTAGACTTTAGAACACCTACAGAGCATACATGGGCCATGCACACACAGCAAGCAGAGGGACCCAATGCTAAAAAGTACTATGACTACGAGTGCAATAGGGGTGAAGTACCAAATACTAAAAATTACTACAGGCATTGGACAAAAGTCAGTGAGAGTACTGCATACTACTTTTTACTACTAGTAGTAAAAAGTAGCATTAGGTAGGGTTAGGGTTAAAAGAAAAAAGAGAACAAGAAAAAAGGTTTTGAATGTTATCTTGGAAAGAAGTACATGTTATGGTGTTCTATATGTGCCAACGATTGAAAAAAAAATCGGGCGTTATATTAATTTTTTTAGCGTAATTTTTTTTTTTTTAGTGTCTTTTTTTTTTTTTTTTTAGTGTAATTTTTTTTTTTTTTGTAATTTTTTTTTTTTTTTTGGTGAGATTTTTTTTTTTTGGTAAGATATTTTTTTTTTGTAGAATATTTTTATTTTTTAAAGATTTTTTTTTTTTTTTTTTAAAGATTTTTTTTTTTTTTTTTTTTTTTTTTTTTGTGGCGTCGCATTTTTTTTTTTCGGCGTCGCATTTTTTTTTTTTGGCGTCGCATTTTATTTTTTCGGCGTCGCATTTATTTTTTTTGGCGTCGCATTTTTTTTTGGCGTCGCATTTTTTTTTTTTGGCGTCGCATTTTTTTTTTCGGCGTCGCATTTTTTTTTTTGGCGTCGCATTGTATTTTTTTGGCGTCGCATTTTTTTTTTAGGCGTCGCATTTTTTTTTTTCGGCGTCTTTTTTTTTGGGGGGGGAGTCCAGTAAGTACGGAGCCCCTGAAGGGACATTAAAAACAAAAATTATCTGGTGCACACAAAATAATTTGTGATTTTCCGGGAATCCTTGATGGAAATCCATGTTTACTGATTACGATTGGCTAGAGCGTGGAGGCAGAATTTAGAGTAAACAGTAAGTAATCATGTTGAATTGTTTAGACAGGCATTTAGTAAGTAGGCCGTACCTAGGTAATATTTTCATGACAGGGGAAATATGTTTCCAGCGTACCCTGAATCTGAAATATGTGGTGAATTTATTATTGAATGTTGATGATAGGGAGGAACGGTATGTCACTCTAATAGTCTAATAGAGAAAAATATATAACAAATCTACACAAATCTTTCAAATTAACTTTCAAATGTATGTGAAGATTAACTTATAAATTAACTTAAAGTTGACCGATTAACTTCAAGATTAAATTCAAGTATATATGTGTAGGTGTGGTTCATAATACTCTATGTAAAACCGGTTGTGATTGGTTGATTCTCTGACGCAGTTTCTGAATTTGTCCCCTACCTATATTTAAAACATCTGTACCTATAGGCCTAAAGTCGTTTCTGGGTAAAACTGTTGGTGGGAAATGTAGTAAATACTAGTACAAACTAATTGATATTTAATTACTTTTTAGGGTTATGTATACCGCAAAATAAAGCATATTTTAGATTCCTTAGCGTTTGAAGAATAAGAATTGGGAACAATTAGAAATTGAATGTTCTAAGGAATTTCACCTTCAAAAGGTGATTTGTATACCTTAACTCAACCATATTTCGATCCTATCTCAAGAGTTGACCTCATCACCCACTCTCAAAGCATAGGTCTACCTCATTTGTCGTGTTTACTTGTCCAGTTACAGATATATTTGAGAAAAACGATTTGTTTCTAATGGCGGCGGATAATTTGCATATTTAGGAGTAGGGTTACCACTAATTACCTTATAGATGCATTTATCACATTCCCTGACCTTCAAAACGTAGGTATAGACAAATAATTTTTACCTGCCTGGTTACAGAGTTGTTGCAGAAAATGATTCAAAAAGTGTCCAAAATTGGCAATTTGGCAATTATGCAAATTATGCAAATTAGACGGTTAAAAACTCAACATAACCTGAATTATTATAAAAAGTCTGTTTCCCAACTTTTACCCCAAAATGCCCCTTGATCATTATGCAAGGCCTTTTTTTTGAAATCCCACTAGACTATTAGAGTGACATACCGTTCCTCCCTATCCTCAACATTCAATAATAAATTCACCACATATTTCAGATTCAGGGTACGCTGGAAACATATTTCCCCTGTCATGAAAATATTACCTAGGTACGGCCTACTTACTAAATGCCTGTCTAAACAATTCAATATGATTACTTACTGTTTACTCTAAATTCTGCCTTCACGCTCTAGCCAATCGTAATCAGTAAACATGGATTTCCATCAAGGATTCCCGGAAAATCACAAATTATTTTGTGTGCACCAGATAATTTTTGTTTTTAATGTCCCTTCAGGGGCTCCGTACTTACTGGACTCCCCCCCAAAAAAAATGCGACGCCGAAAAAAAAAAATGCGACGCCAAAAAAAAAAATGCGACGCCGAAAAAAAAAAATGCGACGCCAAAAAAAATAAATGCGACGCCACAAAAAACAAAATGCGACGCCACAAAAAAAAAAAAAATCTTAAAAAAAAAAAAAAAAATTAAAAAAAAAAAAATATTCTACAAAAAAAAAAAAATCTTACCAAAAACAAAAAAAATCTTACCAAAAAAAAAAAAATCTTACCAAAAAAAAAAAAATTACACTAAAAAAAAAAAAAAAAAGACACTAAAAAAAAAAAATTACGCTCAAAAAATAAATATAACGCCCGATTTTTTGTTCAATCGTTGGCACATATAGAACACCATAATATGTACATGTATTGATTAATTTCTTGTCTGTGCTGTCTAAATCACTATGAGCAAACTTGGATGAAAGTGTTCTTTGACTACTTTTACGTAATAGCTCATTTCTCCGGAATTACTAAACGGAATCAAACGCGGTTTTCTTTACATTATAGCCAACTAATTTGACTTTATTTAGTCGTTTGAATTGTTCGATTTCAACACTTATTTAGGAAGTTACGATCACCTAAACGAGTGTTGACATTTGTTTTGAGACACCCTGTATACCGGTACATCTGCATGCATGTTTTGTATAGGAACCAGTAGTACTGTGGTCCAATCAGTCTGCCACTCATGCACATGTACAAGTACAACTTCAAAGTACATCATGTACTCTATGTACTACCAATCCTTTGTTGATAACAACAACAGCAGACCAATCCCCTTGAGGTTTGACCTAGTAATGGGGACACACAATGTAAAATGACCCTTTACTGTATGGTCCATTTAAACCTTGCCCGTAGGCATTCTCTACAGCTTTTCCTACCCAAGTACAAAACATTTAAGACTGGTTGTCAACTGCGCACCAAATGTTTTCATTTTAGTTATTCTTTCCATTTTAAATCCTAGCCAGAGGCGCAGCCCTGATTTCTTCTAAAACAAATTCACAATCCACTGCCTTGGCAGAATAATTAAAGTGTTGCATTTTCGAGCAAAAAAAACCAACAACTGTTGGATTTCTTCTGGGATTTCTCATTATGGCAACAAGCAGAACAGCAGCTTCCCAGCTTATACCCCTCAGGGCTTTTTTTTGTCTTTCGTTTGCCATGTTGTGCAACCTATACACATTGTAGTATTGCACCAGATGCACACTCATGCATGCACAAATTAATCTGGTTGAAGGGGAGTCTGTGATAATAACTGGACTGTGCCAGTTTCTCTCATTGATTTTGATTGATGGATGAGGATTTTCCTTCTTTTGTCACTGGCTGGGTTGGCTGTGGGGGAGATTGGGACCATGGTGGGACCCACAGCCTGACAGCCTTCAACTCAAATTGATTGTGTGTTTGCTCTGCTGACACTGTTCCCTGATGGAATTGTCAAATTAAATTACTTACTGAGGGTTGTACAGGTAGAAGAAAGAGACAAACTTAGAGAGAAAATAGAGGATTGTACTGGTACAACAGTGGGATATCCGTTTGCATTTATTCCAATAATATACAAATATTGAATGCTTTGAGTTGTAGTAATTTAACTAGCCTCCTGAGGTGATCTATGGAGCATTATGTTTTCTTGAGGCAAAGCGGAGGGAAAATGGAATGCTCCATGGATCACCGAGAGAGGCTAGTTTTACTACATCATGAGATAAAGCATTCAATATTTTTTTTTTTTTTTACATCTCACCCACATTCTGCTTGGTTTTAATATTTTAAATTTATCTAAATCTATAAATACAGTTAAAGTAAACTTTGATTTCAATACAAAATTGGTGGAATTTTTGTTTGCTCCTTTCAAAACCACCCCTTTACAAAATATTTGAATCCAGCTCTTTAGCACTGGCTCTTTGGAAAAATTCGCGCTACGCTAAATGCACACATCAGCATACATTTGCTCACAAATACAGCGCCATTAGTATAGTGCTGGTACTTTGGTTGCTAATGGTATAGTACCGGTACTTTGGTTGCTACAGGTACTGTACTTTGGTTGCTACGGGTATAGTACTTTTGGTCTAGCACATCAAAATAGTAAAAACAGAAAATGCCATATGACTAGCTCTCGGCCAATCAAGACACAAAATCTGTGGGTGAGGTGTTATAATTTTTAACCTGAATCGTAATGAAATGTCAACTGGTTGGATCATGTTGGATTCATCAGGGTTAGGTTAACCTTAACTGTTTTGGCTCTTTTTGCTGGGATTCATCCATAGATGCAAAAATTGTGTAGCCTCGATCCTTTAAAATCATCCACTACAGTATTTTGAATTTGTTACTTTGAATTTGTTACTGGCTCAATCCTTCATCAATCGCTATAAATTGACAGTGAGGCGGATGGTACAATGTTTTGTAGGCCTCCGTTACGAATGACTGAACATAATGCTGGGTACCGTACAATAAGACATTGACACAATGCATTCTTTGTGGTACGCTTTATGGGCATCCAGCCTCAACCTTTCAAAACCATCCAAACTGCCTGTTTGATTTGAAAGATGAGGGTATTTACGAATACCTGGACACAAGTAAGTTTCATCTAAAACTACACTACACCATGTACATACTGGTTTGTACAAATGTATATGTATTTGTATGGTACCGGTATGTGCTGTTTAAATTCTTTATTTGCATGGCCTAATTCATAATTTGTCGGGAATATTTTTTCTCTCAATGCAGGTACCAACAGTCAGATTTCCTACACCTTCAACAACGGCAATGATGGCAACGGCGCCTTCGTCATTGACGAAACCTCTGGCATCATCCGCACCGCTCACCGCCTTGACCGCGAGGCCAAAGCCGAATACCTCCTGGTCGCATTTGCCGTAGACGGCGGCCGCCCCGTCTACCGCGAGTCCGTGGAGATCACCGTCCGGCTGCGGGACGAGAACGACAACCCGCCCGAGTTTTCCCGCGATGAGTCTGACGTGTCCATTGAGGAGAACCGCAACCCGGGCGAACTGGTCTCTACGATCGTGGCCTATGATCCGGACGAAGGCTACAATGCCCTGATCCACTACTCTCTGATCGAAGGTGACCTGGACTTCTTTGAGATTGATAGCCGGTCCGGGGAGCTGACCACCCTGATCGAGCTAGACTATGAAGCCAGGAATGAGTACAGCGTCACGGTCAAGGCCACCTCCACACCCTTCTTTAACGTGGCCACGGTCAACATCCATGTCCTGGACCAGAACGACAACAGCCCTATCCTGGAGGACTTTGACATCTACTTCAACAACTACGAGGGCTTCTTCCCCGATGGGGACATCGGGCAGGTTCCTGCTCGGGATCCCGACGTGTCGGACAAGCTGCAGTACATCATCATCCGAGGCAATGCCAACAACCACCTAATCCTTAATGGTAGGACAGGCGGTATCCGACTGGATTCCAGGTTGAGGGGCACCGACATCCCACAGAGAATTGAGATGGGAATACAGGTCTCAGGTGAGTTCTAAGACTAATGATGTAAAAAAAACTAAAAACACTCCACCCAAAAAATAATAAATAAATGAATAAAATCCTAAAGACAAAACCGGATAAACTTAAGATTAAATATTACTTCATAATATGCAATCATTTAAGTACCAAAGGCAGGAGTACGAGTAGACACCATGATCAGTAATTTAATTTTGTTGATAGTGTGAAAGGGGTTCCTGTAAAATCTTTGTTGGATCCGGGTCGTACTGTAAATATAATAGTACACAGATATTTGGGACAGTGTGGAAGGGCCAATTGTAATCCAGAATAATTTATTTTCAATATCTGGTCTTACTCAAATGTTTTCAGCCATATTTATAAAACCTCTACATTGTATGAAGCTAATCGTGGCTAATCATAACATCTTTTCATGCAGTGTATAAATATAGAAGGGTAAACAATATTTTAATAAAGCTGCGGGAAGTCTGAATACTGCATTGTACATTTACTTGGTGCCTGGGTAGCCTACATAATAGTCTCCACGAAGTGAGATATGACTGCCAGCACAACCACCTAATTCCTTTGCCTTAGCCCAAACACTGTTGGGATATGGCTTTAAGGAGCCTAGTGTCAACACAGACAGACTCAGAACACCCTCTCCCATAGTTTGGATTACCAATTGGAGGGTGAAATATAGCCCCTCGTGCTATTCAAAAAGGGTCATGCAGGCTCGCGCTTGGTTGGGTCAATTCAGCATGCCAAAACAACTCTGCCAAGAGAACAAAAACAAAATGGCTGTTTGGCGTACCGTACGTGCACCTGATACCAATAGGTGTTTTCCAAATTCCATGCACTAATGCTATTCATGAAAAAAGTGGCTAGTTAATTGAGTATTCCAGCAAGATATGGGACCGTATACCAGCAAGATATGGGACCGAGCGACTCCCCTCTTTAGTCCCCCATATCTATACACTCCCTAGACTATTGTTACCTAACACACCCCCCCCCCCTAAAAACTTAAAAATAAACCACAACATTCCGCAAGCACAATGACAACCACAAAGGAGGGAGAGGGGGGATTCTCTTTATCCCATATTGCTTTGTATGAGTTTCAGTGGTACATGTATGGCACAATTAATGTGAAAATACATAAAGCTGTATCCAGAAGAGTGCACATCAAGACAGGTGTGAAAAATGCCTTTTGACAAGTACTGGGTACATTGTAACTGGAAAAAACATTTTTGCCCATGTTGGTTTTTTTCTGTACATTTGTGGGGAGATATCCAAATTTAATTTTACTTCCCACAGCTGACACAAAAATGTCCTGTTTTTAACTGAACCTATTTTTATTTTGGCAAGGCGCTAGTTTTGTAAAGACGATTTACCGGTACCGGTATGTCAAACCGATTGCTGAAATGAATGTCCAGTTTTCTTTCTACTGGTAAACTAGTATTAATTCAATAGCACTATTCAGTCTAACTTCGGTAATTGGCAATCATGATCCCATCCAAAAACTTACTTTTCTTGTTGGATACACTCGTAAATAAGACCAATCAAGTGTGAAGGTAAACTGGCCTTTGAACTTCCCAATGATCCCGAAATTCTATAATTAAATGCAATTTAGTGGAATAATCTTGAATACAGTTTCCAGTTACTGCAAATGTTTAAAGGTAGGATACACCATCTATATCAAAAATATTTACTACCGAATTATTAAGAAATATCTTAAAAGTGAATAATGATTTTAGGCATCTGGCAAAATGATTGCGCTAGATATCCTGTAATTATTCAGAAAAATATAATTTTATAAAAACAAATTCGCGATCGCCGGCCGGCGATCGCGAAAAACCAAAAATAACATAAGAATAACTGCTCGACTCCGGTTAAAAACGAACGCTGTTTTTCGTGCTTTTCTCTGTATTCAATGATATTTACTATGTACTTTTTGTAATACAACCCTACAAATCTACCTATTCATGATAATTCAAGCAATTACCAATGGTGTATCCTACCTTTAAAAGGCCTTCGAACATTCACAGTACATGTACAGGTACCTGTACCAGCTGTTCTTGGTCTGTAATTCTGGTTGAAGGAGTTTTACAAGGAGACTGACCACAGTGATCGCATTTTTCAAAGCATGTTAAATATAGGATTTGCAGATATTGACAATTTTTACTACCAAATTATTAAGAAATATCTTACTTATTTGAAAATAAATAATGATTGTAGGCATCCAGCAAAATGATATGGCACCTCACCAGAAACAAAGACACAGTGAATACTGTTAATTCGTACTGTTACAAACGTACAAGTTCATACTTTTACTTATATACATACATGTACATACTTGTACTGGTAAAAATATGTAGTTGTACTGTACTTATCTCTGGGCATTCCTCAGAAAAAATAATTTGTCTTAGCTTTTCGGGAAAAATTTGCCGATGATCCTTATGCAATCTTCAGGAATTTGCACCCAAATTGAAATGTGATCTTGGCCTTGGGGAAAACCCATGATAGAGTACAAGGGAGGTGGCTTGTTTGTCAGCAATCTGGCTCCATCTCCCACCCAGGGGAGTTTGGAGATGATCACCCTTCACTGGTGATCCCAGCATGTCTGGGGATTTGTTGGCTGTTTTTATTCAAAGAGGGAATTGACCAGTACATAATGTTGGACTTTTACAAAATGCGTGCTGTAGCATAAGAGATGCCAGTGTATCCACCACAGTACAAATTTGTATGTGGGCAAACATCTACAGTGTATGGTCATTACATGAGATTGGGACATTCTGCTAATGTACCGTAGTAACCGGTAGACGTCGTCTATCGGCTTAATTATTCAAATTTATTTTGGATTTTGGGCAGAATTTGGCAAGTTTTGTACTATTCAAACCCCCCTTTTGGGGAGAAATTTCATTAACAAACTTAACCCTCCAGGGTATTTTGGCTAGAAACCCTGCAACAGATTGCATACTTAACTGTCACATTGACTTGTGTACAGAGTCCAGCAAGGTCAAGCAGTCACCACAGATGGACTGTGCTGGATCTGGCAGGGTTAGGGTTTAGGACTTTGTGTCTATTTTACATCTTTTTGTGGTGTTGTACAAACCTCTGCATTCTGCTAGTGCTACATGTAACTGACCACAAAATGGAACCATAAATGTTTAGAACATTACAAGGAATACCGGTACAGTGTACTGGTTGAAAAATGTTTTGATGTACTGGTACATGTACATGTACAGGGCTGGTATTAAGTGTCACAAATGTTTACACCAGTAAGTACTGTACCTTAAAGCTAACGTGTACACGTGTACAAGCTTACAGGTCCATTCCGTCTATTCAAAATTGTGTATTGAAATGCACAAACAAGTGTGTAGAAAGTACTGAAATTGCCTCACTTGGTTTTGGAAAATTTGTAAGAACATCGTTTTCCAACTTGGTGGAATGACGCATGTACATCATACATAATATGTATGCTACACACGTACATGTAGCAGTTTTATCCAATGAAATAAGCTAGCTCTGTGATTGCTTATAACAATCTTTCCAAATTGAAATTGCCAATAACTCACTCTGACTATGTTTTATTGTTGTACGAGATGGACAAAAGTTGTGAAATTGCTTGTCAGTAACAAACACAACTGTTGGAATTTGTCATTTCGGTGTCTGGTGGGATTTGTTGACTTTGGCCGCACACATCTCATTAGCAAAATGGACTTTAAACTGACTACAGTGCCAGAACCCAGTATGCGCAGGCTTGATACTGTACATAACCAAATTACGCTGTTTGTCGACTGATGATGTCATTGTTTACTGTGCTCTTGTCAGGCTGGGCTGTTTTCCAGAAATTTGTTCGGCGCCATCCAAACCAATGCAATTTGGCAAGGCGGCTGTTGCGTTTGTGATAGACAATTTACACAGTAAATTTATTCGGTTCTATCTCCTATACACTCTTTGAAACTACCGTAGTCTTTGGCTGGCAAAAAAAATACATAAGTTCAGTGGTTGCTGCGTTCGTTTTCAACCGGCGTTGGGCAGTTGTTCTTGGTAATATCTTTTGTTCGCGATCACCATCCTAACCCTAGTTTTTGACTAATTTGACTAAAATTCAAATCTACGGTATAGTAATTACCCTGTGGAGATTTTTTGACTCCCATTGTCCCCATTGACCAAATTTATTAACACCATTACTGTGGTCCTAATTTATACAAAAATATTGAACATAAAACAAAAATTGAATTTAGGGAATTAAAAAAATATAGATGTTAATAAAAAGAATTACTGTGGAACAGACAGTTTACGCATACATCAGTACAGTGTACATTTGTAAATTGTGCCAGTTTAAATCCTGCTTACAAGTAAAATGTATGCTGAAGCTGCAGGGTACTATATGCTGTACAGTGGAAAGATAAACTTCAGGATTCACTTTTGTTGTCCAGGGAAAATAAATTTAGAACCAGGGCATCTTACTACACTTTGATGGTGTGGAATTATACCAGTACCCTAGGCTAGGGATAGACACCAAGAAGTCTTATCTGGTGTTAATGGTCATAAAATGCAGTCTTGATGTGGGGAGATATGACAGCCATACAGACTCCCTCATCTTTATTCATGAGGCAAGTTCTAAGAGAGGGGGGGGGGGGGGGGGGGAATCATCAGCGCATAGTGTGAGTCATCCACCTTACCACCATCTTACAACCACTGCCATTGGCCGCGCTCGCCAAGCCTTAATGAATAATTCAAGAGATTAGAGTCCTCCAAGCTGGAAGCAGTAGAAGGGACAGCGCAACGTACTTTTGTACACGCGCGAAGATCAAAGTCGGGGAAAAGGCTGAACTGTATTATACAAGCTAATTTGGTCTAATGAAAATGACTCTCGGCGGCTGATCGGATTGATAAAAACTCGGGGATTGCTTTGAAATGTCCATAGTTATTATTGTGTCATGACCAGGAGGGCCAAGTCCCAAGGGCGGGCCAAGTGTCAGCAGAAATGTAGAGATGTAATCCCTTGATGACTAATAAATGTTGGTTTGATATTGTCAGAAAATGTTCAGAGACTGGAGACTGATAAAGAAGCCTGTGTCTACATTTAAAATTACATTTATTTTTATTTTAAAATGATTGTGATTGATCTTTTAAAGCACAGTTTTCCTTTTACAAAATGTTCTATGTTTCATAAGATAGTACACTAACCATCCCTATTTGTGTCAGTTGTTCGGCAGCACAATTGATAGTTTGTACAAAATGTATACATTGAACATTGAAGCTTCGGGCAGAATTGTGTTCCCAATAGAAACATACATTGTATGCAAAAGCTGTACTCGGGACATTTGTGCATATTTGTGCATATTTGTGCAATGTCAAACCATATACCAGGAGGATTAATTTAGTTCAATACAAATTTATTTTTGTTTGGAGATTCCGTTTATGATGTACGGTACATTACGGTAGCTACCGGGGTATCCATACATGTAGCCCTCGATCTTTTTTCAAACGTCTTGTGACAATGTGAGAAACCTCTCTGCAAACACTTTTCTAACTTTCTTGGTCCTTTTTCTCTCAAAGCTGAAGCACCTCTAGAATGAATCTGCCTACACGCCGTACTAAAACACAAAACCTACTGGAATGTTTGTACGGTAAACATGAAAAAAAGGAACATCCAATGGACCTCGAATCAAATCAGACTTGATTTTTCCTTGTATAAATAATGAAGTGCACTTTTGATCAATAACGCTTCAATAATTTATTAGGCAATCTAATAGGGTGCTGGCTATTTTAGGTAAATATTACAGAATACTCCAGGCACATGGATCGATGACCCACACTTGTAGTCCCAGCTATGGTTTCTAATTCTCCCTCCCATTTTTTCTCCCCCCCCCTTTTTCTTGTAATATGTATTCAAAAAGAGCATTCTAGAAGGGTTACCGTATGGGCGAATATCGACCATCCTCCACTATCAAATGCTGTCCGCAGTACATATTGACAGAGCTCTCAGAGAAGTTGTCAAGTTCTCATGCCCAATTCACCGACTACCTACACTCTCCCATGAACGGAACTCGCGTGCCCTGGTCGAAAAATATTGTTTTCTTACTTGAGTTTTTGGAGACTCTACTTTTTTGGCCTTTCTGTGAGCATCTCGGTTTTGTCTGAAACGGATATGATTTTGTACGCAAATGCATCCTTTTTGTTGCGTACATGTATTTGTCATGCTCTTCAGGTAGGGAAGGCTATTGATCATGGTTTTGTAGCTTGACGAAATGCGATAGGGACTCTGGTGGTTCTAGTTGAATGGTGGCCATGCCTTGTGAATAGGGAATTTCTTTTTGCACTTTCAGAAACCCCATAAAAAAGATATGGAAAAAAAGAAAAGCTGGGTTGGCATTGAGCTACATGAACATGTTTCTGAAAGGAAATTTAATACAAGCTCTCAGTCTTAACAATGATATGCGAGTTGGAATAGGCTGGAATGGGTTTGAATGGGCGCTTCTTTCTTTTTTTGCAAAATGAATGAGGATTGATGAATATTCCAGTGGAGTGCATTAGCTAATGGCAAGTTTATGACAAGCTTTTTAGTTTTCCCCTATACACGTACAAGTATGTAATTTACTTACCGAACTCCAAGATACTGATGAAGTGCTTTTTAGCCCATTTCTCTTGAAATGGATATGGCATGGTAGAGTGGATCAGGTTACGGAAATCCATTCTCTTAAGCTAGATCTAGTAATTTGTGCGGAAGTACCGGTATGATACAACTTCAGCAAGGAGTTACACTGACACCATATGGTACTGATACGTAATTGTATCGAAGATTATTTTTCCCCTGTAAACCTTTTTAATGCTAAAAATATTATAATTTTCTTTTTATAATGCAAAATGTGCTGTATTAACATTTCAGTGATTCCTGTTTGAAATTTCCCCAGGCCGCTTTCAAGACGAATTCGCTGTGCTGTTTTAGAGTTTTATCTCAAAGTATACGCTTTCTTGTGAGGTTGGCTGGTTCCCACCTCGCAATCAGTATCGATAATGTACGGACTGAGAACCAGTCTGCTCACACGGCAAATATGTTTGTAGGTAAAAAGTAAAATCTGTCCTGATGCAACATGGCTTATAAGGCTGGTGTTTTAACCAGTTCGCGCCGTGATTATTTTAACATCACCGAGCCGAGGGGCGGGATTATTTTTTACGAAACTCGATCCGAAGCGGGTTCAGGCCGATAGTGCCAGGAAGTACACCCACGCATTTCCGGCCTTGCTCGCTGCTGACAGATATTTCCGAACTTGAACTTGGCGTGTTTATGCGTCTTCCGTTTTGAATTTGGGGAAAACTTTGTGTTTATATACGTCATCCGGCACGAACTGGTTAACCAGCTCAAGTCGAAAGACGTGACCCATACACGCAAAGGTTTTCCGAAATTTAATAAGGATGACAGACAAACACGTTACTGCAAGGCTGGAAATACGGTATCTGTCTGCGACCGGCTCTGGCAGCGAGCGAGGCCGGAAATATCAGGGTGTGCAGAAGCTGGTCTGAACCAGTCTCGGATCAAGGTTCGTGATAAACAATCCCGCGAGTGGGCCTGGTCAATGTCAAATAATTTCATGTCCTGTAGTTAACTACAGTTTTATTAGCATGAAACGATTGGGAATATTTGTATTCCTCCTAGTCCATCACAGGTTACTCCCCAGCTAATGCCGGTACCCAATATACTCCTGGGTGGAGAGAGGCAAGTAGGGGTGAATTGGCTTTCTTAAGGATACAACATACAGACTACAGCTGGAATCGAACCCCTTACCCCTCTGATCATGAGTCGTGAACCTAAACCATTAGGCAACAGTCCCCCTCTAATTTATTTTCGGACGACAGATGCCCCAACAAGTTTAAAACAAGATTTTTGTTTAGGTAGAAATACAACAAGTTGAACAATTGTTATAAACAAAGAAAGTCTGGTAAGAAAAATTGTTGAAGAGCATGAGGAACGCAACTTTATTATCTCTCGAGACATTGTGAACACTTGGATCGAAACGGACAGATACGAGTTAATTTAGGTTCAGTGGGGCAACCCCTGGAGTAGCTCTGTTACATGTCGCTGGGGACTCGCGGTTCCTTGATTAAAGAGTCCATCATCGCTTAGCAACTGGTTAAACATTCATCCCGCAATCCTCCAGATTAAACAACTGTAGATGAAGACGGTCGTAAAAGCGGGGATATCCAGCGTCATTTATCACTCCTTTCCGCAGTGTCTGAATGAATTCTTGCACTTTTCCCTGTGTCATCTGGCTTTAGAAAACATGCTAAGATTTATTTCCCAGCAGATTGCCTTCAGTTAGTAAAGTAAATAATCGTAAACATGCATCTGTAGCATAAAATTGATCATCTGAAAAATTAATGTGTTCACACTGTGAGGCTTGAAGACGTGAAAACCTTGTTGGAATGAAAAACGTGAAAAGTAAAGAATAGGCCACATTGTCACTTTTTATATTACGTGAAAAATAAACCTATTGAACTTTTTTTCACATTTTTCGTTGTGGCAACAAAAGGTTTTCACGTCATTGGGCCTCAGTGTCGGGAGCATTTACTTTACATTAACCCTAACCTTCCCAAATCCTCCAAAATCTGTCATGCCTACGTGTTTGCATCCTGAGCCACGCAGAGTTTAATGGGCTCTTGAATTAGGCAATAGGCTGTAGCCGGAACGGAGCCAAAGCCAGGGTTTGGAAAAGGGCCTTGGTCTGTTTGTAACGAAGGGTCTGATTGGGCGCTAATAACCACGGATCTTGCCGAATGTCCGCAGGGGTTTGAGCGCTATTAGTAGAAAGCTCGTAAAAGCGCTGCGTGGCCCAGGATGACGTGTTAGTAAGTGGAAGATTTCAAAGAATTGAAGCTGTGTGGCAAATGTGTGTAGTTGATTTTGTAAGGATGCAAATGTAGGTTTTAAGCCGGATCGTACGTTCTCTTTATCAATTGGTCTACTTTATGTACCGGTAGATGATATAGTACATGTACGGTACTTGAAATCATCCACGCTGCTTCTGGATATCATCGACACTGCCCTCAACATATCATTTTGCAGGATTGAAGCAATAGTCACCCCTCCAATGAACAAATTCAAGAAATACGATACATGTAGAAGATGATTTTGGAGGAGCCACTCATTGTGTCTACAAGCAGGATCACAGAACAGTCACCCAATTGCATGGTTGAATCACAGCCCTCTTTATAAACCCGCACACAATCTCTGACCAACACTAGTGACAAACCACTACTCGCCCTTTCACCCAAATCAAGACACTCCTCCTGGCTCCTTCCGACAAAGCATTTGAGGAGCCAGTTGAACACATGACACAATGTTTGCAGGACACTTAGAAGTGTAATTATTGTAGGGATCGCCGTTCCTTATTATTAAAACCAGAATGGAGCAGTTGACAAATTGGGGAAGACAGTTGGACTGGGAATGAGTCTGGCCAATTTGTTATTGTGGGGATCTCTGGCTCCTAGGAAGGAAGGAAGGAAAGAGGATAAACGAAAGGAAGGCAAACCTACATTTTACATCCACACAAAAAACAAGATTGATATTCCAACTCTGCTTCAACGCTGCTTATAAAATTAAACATTCTGTGCGTGTGTTTTGTGTTATCAAGTTTTTCCTGCAAAATAGACGCATGCACAACAGTGAAAATAAAATTTCTCAACATGCATGTGTTTGCAAAACTGAAAACTTACAGTACCGGGACTAATGTATGATGTATCGGTAGCCTACCCCGTCCCACCGCAAAGTTGACAGGCCAGATAAGGTGAGGCATTGAAGCAGCCTCTGATTTTCATACAATGTACGGTGGGTTATCCAGAAAGGAGGGTTATCCAGAAAGGAGGGTTATCCAAAAAGGAAAATCGCCACGTCTTGATGTGCTGTGCACATGTTGGTACTAATACCGGTACATGTACATGTACATGTACATGTACATGTACATGTACATGTACATGTACATGTACATGTACATGTACATGTACATGTACATGTACATGTACATGTACATGTACATGTACATGTACATGTACATGTACATGTACATGTACATGTACATGTACATGTACATGTACATGTACATGTACATGTACATGTACATGTACATGTACATGTACATCAATTTGAAACTTTTTGTAATTGTACGGTTCAGTGCAATTAAAAGTCAACACTGCGAATGGGACATTTTGTGAAAAAGTGTGTGAAAATTGGTTTTCCCACTTGAAAAGGTTTAAAACATTTTGAAAATTAGTTTTCCACTTGTGTGAAAATTGTGTGAACAAGTGTGAACATTTCCCACAAGTGTTGTGAAAAAGGGTGAAAATTAGTTTTTCACTTGTCAAAAAGTGTGAAAAGGATTTTCCATTCTGAGGTTAACTTTCAACTGCACTGTACTGTACAACATGTAGGTTGGTTGTAACGTGAACCTATCGTGTATTTTGTACGGTACAGTGCAAATGAAAGATAACACTGCAAATGGGAATGGGAAATGTTGTGGAAAAGTGTGAAAACGGTTTCCCACTTTGTGGATAGATGTGAAAATCTGTTTCCCACTTAAATGTAGAAAAGTGTGAAAATAAATTCTCATTCTACATGTAAGGTTTACATTTTTATTGCACTGTACTGTACTATAAACGTACGTATGTGTGAAGACTTCAGGTGCAAAAGCCGCTATTAAATGCCAGCAAAAAGTATTGGATTTTATACTCTAGGCACTGAGAGCTTTCACTTGATATCGTCATTTTCATTCTTCATGGGATTGGGAGTGGCGTTCTAGCCTTAATGAAGTCTTCATGTGTACAATGTACCTCAAATACCTGTAGGTGTTGCCAATAAAATGGCTTGGGTTGTGTTACAAAATTGGACAAGCACTACTTGAAACACAAGCCATTTTCCATTTCTTATTTAATTTGGCAACACCAATTTTGAGGTATTTGATTTACAGTTTCACAGAACAGGTGTATTAACGATTACACATGTAGTTGAAATTAGACAAAATAATATAGCAGTCTACTGCGCTCATACATTACCTGTAGAGCGAATTACTACATTTGCATATTTCCTAGACCGGCAGGTATAATCGCTAAGAGTTTGCCAACAGCGCCCTCCAGAGGCCACCCCATAGAGCCCGCACATGCGTGCCCCGTGAACGTCCTCTTTTCTCTTAGCGGTGGTCGCGGTAAGACTTGTTTTTCTGGGTCTCCCAGTTACACTTAAATTACTGCGTTTTTCGCAAGAGAGTTCAATAAAATAAAAGAAGTGATATTGTAGAGTGTTGTTTGATAAGTTACAGTATGCGACGTTTGGCGAGAGCTCCGTCTGTCATAACCGAGGGAATTTGTACTCCCTCGGGACAGCCGGGAGCCTCGGGGGTTGATGCGGGGAATGCTGCGCCGTTCCCTAATTCTTCCCCCAGCCAGCACTCACAGCCACAATCGGCTGTGGGCGCTGCCAGTCCCACCGATCGGGCAGGGGAGTACCAGCTACGGTCTCCCCCCGGCCATCGTCGGTGGGACGGCTAAACGTAGGGGTAGTTCCGGCAAGAGCCGCAAGGCGGACTCCGCTGTCGGAACCAAACCCAGGCCCGGGAAGGGGCGCGGGAATAAAAAGCCAGGGTCCATTGTCACGGACCAGCACGCTTTACCCGCCCCGTCTCCGAGCTCGGGGCCGTCTGTTTTGACGACCCCACGCAGCTCGGTGGGCCATAACCCCCCGCGCCCCCCCAGCTCACTGGCAGTGTACGCCACAGAGTCACGGGGTGGACAGGCCTACGGGCCCCCGGGCTTGCTAGCCGACCTCCGCCCTGTGGGGCTGGAGGCGCTGCCGCCCGGGCAGGGGTTTGGGGGCGTGGACCAGTCTTTCCGGGGGGCCCCCGGACTGCTGGCCGACCCCCGCTCTGAAGAGCCGACCATCGCATCGGGTTTCACCCGGTGTTCGGGGGTCGTGGTCCCCCAGGAGTCATCCGATTTTTCGGAATCCTCCCGGCGGGTCCGCTCGAAACATAAGAAGGGGAAGTCTTGCCGGCGTTCCTGCCGCTCGCCTTCCTCGTCCAGCTCGAGCAGCTCTTCGGGCCGCCTCGGAAAGCGTCACCATGGCGACAACGTCTCCCGGACCGAGTTCCTTACGGCGTTCCAAGCCATCTCGGCCTCACTGGCGGCCCTCTCTGCCCCCCGGCAGAGGGCCGCGGTGGACGGCCCAGTGGCACCGTTGGGATACGCTGCCCAGCCGTCCGTTGTCGGTCACGGTTGGGTGGCTCAAGTACAAAGGGACAGCCGTGCGCCGCCGTCCCCACCGGCCCTCGGCCTGCATCCATCGATGTCCCTTGTGCCTGAGGATACGGCCCAGCCACCGGACCGTGACATGGCGCTGCCTGCCCCGCCACAGGGGCCGGCCAGCTCACCGTCTCAGGGATCAACTCGGCCCACGCCTTCGGGGGGCTCGGCCTCAGAGGATGAGGTCGTCCAGATGCAGCGCCTTTCCATCGCGGAAACGGAGCTGCGTCTGGTCCAGCGTGACATGTGTCGCGTGCTTCAACTGCCCCTTGTGGAGCCAGCACCGAAGCCCGACCATAGGTCGTTCAAGCGGCGCACTGGGCCGGCGGTGAGCTCGGAGAAAATTTTTCCCGTCCTCCCGCTGGACCAGGTGTGCGTTGAACATATGGAAAAGATCATGAAAGCAGACAAGTGGTCCGCCGTCACCCGCCGGACCAAGGACTACTACCAGTTCCCGCCGGCGGATTATGAACATTTTTTCGCCGTGCCTACTGTCCCCGATGCGGCGAAGGACAAGCTCGCCGCTGATGCGGGTGCTGCAACAGGGAAACGCATCTTCTCAGACAAGGTCCGAGAGAAGTTTGAGGAGACGTTGCGTAAATCTGACACCGCCTCCCGCTTCGGTATGCGCTCCACCTCGTTCCTGCTACTCCTTTCGGAGTATTTGGTCTCGGGGTTGGATGAGGAGGGAGGCGTCCCAGCTGACATGCTGCAGGCTGCTTTCCACTGCTTGGACCAGGGGTTGCGTGTGGTCCTCGACCAATTTGCACGCATCTCCGCCCTGATGACATCGGCCCGTCGCGGGAATGTGCTGGACTCATTGTTCCTGCCCTCCCCTGCGGCGCGCAGACGATTTGAAGAGCTCCCACTCGCTGGCGTGGATCTCTTCGCAGGCCAGTTCGAAGAGTTGATGCAGGCCGAGGCCAAGCGTTTGAAGATGACAGAGAAAATTAATCTCAAGAAACCTTCAACCGCGAAGCCTCCCTCCCAGCCTAAGAAAGCGTCGTTCACCATCCCCCGACGCAGACCTGTGAAGGCGAACAGAGGGAGTTTTCGTGGCCGTGCCGACAACCCGTCGGGTGCGCGGCCCGCCCATCCCCAGCATCAACCATTCTCTGGCCAGCAAAGACAAGCCGGTCGCGGTTTCCGTGCGCCTGCCCCCCGCTATCCCGGGGGTTGGCGCAAGTGACTCTGTAGACTGGTGGCGGCCTCCCACCCTTGGACCCGTGGGGGGCCGTCTGCAAGACTTCATCGGGCCAGTCACGGCCTGGCTGGTCCCTCACCTGCGGTGGTGGCTGGTCCGGGCCAACCTGATGGGGGGCAAGGCCTTTCGCAGGCCCCGCCCATCCCTGACGGTCACGACCGATGCATCCCTTTCCGGTTGGGGGGCCACCCTCCACCCCCGCCAGGTGGCGGGCTGTTGGGGCCCCGAGCATCGCTCGTCCCATATAAACGTCCTCGAGCTGTTGGCCGTGGCCAATGCCTTGGAACAGTTTCAGTCCCTGGTATCGGGACGGGCGGTGCAGATCCGGTGCGACAACACCACGGTGGTCTCGTACATCAACTGCCAGGGGGGCACCCACTCCCCTCGGCTTTGCGCGCACACGTGGGAGCTTTTCCACTGGTGCATGCAAAACGAGGTCGACCTCTCGGCGGTGTACCTTCCCGGCGACGAGAACGTGGAGGCGGACGCCCTATCCAGGGGGTGGATCCGCCCCACGGAGTGGACCATCCGGCCGCAGATCGTTCAGTCGCTGTTCCGACTGATCGACCGGCCACATGTGGACCTGTTCGCCTCACGATTCAACCACCAGCTCCCCACCTATTGCACAAGGGCTCACGACCCGAACGCATGGCGGACGGATGCCCTTTCGTTCCGGTGGGACGGGTTACTAGCGTACGTTTTTCCCCCGTTCTCGCTGGTCCCTCGGGTTCTCGCAAAGCTGGAGGAGGAGGACTGCAAAGTCCTCCTCATCGCCCCATTTTGGCCTCGTCAGCCGTGGTTCACGCGGCTGATCAGGCTGCTGGTCCACCGCCCGGTGGTCTTGCCCCGACAGGCGGATGTCCTCCTCCAGCCGGGATCGGGTTTTCTTCACCCAGCTCCTCAGGATCTACACCTGACGTGCTGGGTGTTGTCACACAATCCCTCCGCGCGGCAGGCCTTTCTGAGCGAGCTGCGTCAATCGCAGCCCGCAGTCGAAGGGCCTCCACGCGGCGGGTGTACGACAGCCGACTACGCCACTTTTTTAGATGGTGCAGATGGCGGCCTGTTCGTCCCACCGATTCATCTCTAGGGGATGTGGCCGACTTCCTTGTCTATCTATTCGAGAGCGAGCTCTCGATCGGCACGGTAAGGAATTACCGGTCGGCAATTGGAGCGGTCCACAAGGGTTTCCCTGATGGTACCTCCGTGTCGGACAACCCGGCCCTCAGCCAACTCCTGAAGGGCATGTTTGTCGCTCGACCCCCCACGCGTCGGCTGGTACCGGCTTGGGACCTCCCTAGCGTACTATCTACGCTAGCGGGGCCTCCTTTTGAGCCGATGGGCAGCTCGACCTTGCTCCACCTGTCCATCAAGGTGGCATTCCTGCTGGCGGTCGCCACGTTGCGCCGACTTAGCGAGCTCCATGCATTGTCAACCGAGGCGGGCCACATCAGGTGGGAACCTGACGGGGTCCGCCTCATTCCCCGGGCCGGGTTCCTAGTAAAGAACCAGTCCGAGTCATTTGTTCCTCCGGACATCTTTGTCCCAGACATTAAGTCGCGATCATCTGTCGCGGAGGATCGTTTTTGGTGCCCGGTCCGGGCCCTTAAATGGTATATTAGTCGCACGGAGGCACTCCGTACGGCTCGTACCCACCTATTCGTGACTTCGACCCCGCCTCACGGGCCGGCGTCGCGGGATACGATTAGCCGTTGGCTACTTACAGCGATCCGCTCGGACGCTCGCGTCTCGCCGACGGCGCCTATTCGTGCTCACGAGATCCGGGCCGTGGCGACATCGTTCGCGTTTTTTCGCGGCATATCCCTAGGTGACATAACCCAGGCTGCCTGTTGGAAGACGCCAAACACTTTTACTGACTGCTACCTTCGGGATGTACTTCAGTCAGAGGGCAGGTTTGGAAGGGCAGTCCTGACAACGACTAGCCATGTGTATTCATTGTTATGATATACTAATTAACATTGACATGTTCTTTTTCCCCCCGTTTGCTCCGGCGCTCCGGCGGGTTTTTCGGTCGATGTCATCTCAGTCCGGTGCACGCGCACCCTTGACGGGGTCCGCGTCCCGCTTGTTTAGGGCCGTGACGGCGCCCGCGAGCGCTGCTCCAGGCCCTGGGGTTTACCGTTGGCGTGCCCCTCTGCTAATTGCTGCATCTCGTAGACCCTCCACCATAATCCGGTGCGATTCTATGCAAATGTAGTAATTCGCTCTACAGGTAATGTATGAGCGCAGTAGACTCCCCCCCCCCCCCCCCAGTAGTGTGGGTGGGGTCTACTAGCTCATACTTACCTGTAGAGCGTCCCGCCCTCCTTCCCCACTATCCTCGATGACTCTGGGTGTCCGTATCCTTATGTGGCGCTCGAGAAAAGAGGACGTTCACGGGGCACGCATGTGCGGGCTCTATGGGGTGGCCTCTGGAGGGCGCTGTTAGCAAACTCTTAGCGATTACCCCTGCCGGTCTAGGAAATATGCAAATGTAGTAATTCGCTCTACAGGTAAGTATGAGCTAGTAGACCCCACTCACACTACTGTGGGGGGGGGGGGGGGGGGGGGGGGGGGGGGGGGGGGGGGGGGGGGGGGGGGGAATACATTGTGTACACTTAACACCATTTTTTTCTATGTTCTTTGAAGGCTAAACATTTCAAGAAGCATCACCTGCAAGTGCTGTCAAATCAAGTGTCATTTCAAGGAATGTCCAGACTAGCCTTAGGAAGATCGTTTAATTATTTATTTATTTTTTAGCCCCTGAAGTTCGGTGGCCTAGTACATTTATCTACGAACTCCAGTCCTCAAAGTTCGGTCACCTTGTAAACTAGTTTGCATAAACAAGAGATATAATGTATCAATTTGGACAATGGGGCTGTCAATCATTCTCTGGAGCCTGGAGAAATATTCTTTTGGGGGCCGAGATTTTTTTAAGACTGGGGAAACCTTAAACTGTATCGGAAAAATCAGAGAAACATATTTTCCAGCAGATGATAGAAACATTTTAACAATTTTCTTAAATAAGTATACAATTCTTTTCGAACCACAATATTGTTTACGGGGGAGATGTCGCAGAATCGTCAATGATGATTAAATAGTCGACATCAATTTGGATAGAAATAAATACAGGGTTTGGACTCGGAAACTATAACTTTGTGTTTGTTACTTGCAACAACAAAACACCCAGATAAATGGCGAAAACTCTACATTTATATCACTCTTCAAAAACTAATTTTAAAGTTTACACATCCCCATTCCACAAGTATTCTGATATGTCACTCCCAGCGGTACCCGTTCTACGATCTAAAGAATATTTTATCCGTCGAATTGTTTTTTGTAAGGGAACAGTGGTGTTTGCACTTGCAGCCCAAGCCGATCTTAATAAGCGACACAGATACATTGTTTTAAATAACGCATTTGTTTGATTACTGCAAAACACACCGACTGGTGATTTTAGCAAATTTAAGTTCCAACTTCACAGAAAAATAAAGAAATACGAGAGACTCGGAATTGTTTGAAAACTTAGTAGTTTAATCTGAATAGCCCTCGGAGAAAGACGCCATCCACGCCTTGTTTATTTTTTTCCCAGCAGCGGCGTATTGAAAACATCAAACACATGTGTACATGTGTTTGATGTTTTCAATACGCCATTGCTGGGAACAAAACAAACAAGGCGTGGACGGCGTATGTATAATCATCATCATGGGCACAATAGATACCGGCAGCTGCTGGTCATTGAGAAAAGTATCTGATTAATCTTATTGGAGCATGACCAAGTACTACAGGCATTACAAATGCTTTCCAAAATAAATAGATGTTTCAAGAAAGTAAATTCTTCGTGAATAAAACTTGAGGGTATGGCGTAAATGGAAGGTCCATTTATTTTTTATTCGAGTTCTGTTTAAACGTTCAAAAAAAATTCTAAACTGATTTGATTTTGTTGACGTTTACACGTTTAAACGTTTGAAGGTCACATCCTTCGTGATGTTAGGGTTAATCCAGATACAATACACATAGCAAAGAACTGTATGCATATCAATAGCATATGTTTGCACATGGAGGATTGGGGTCCATAGTCATGTGCATACGTGTACATAGTATTTATATCCATTTGATGCTTCCCGTAATTTAGTTTTTGACGCATGCTTTTCACGAAATTGGCTTCATTTATTACCGTGTTCAAAATGCCACCCGAAACTTTGCCTGAAACCAAAAGCCATTGAAGATGACTATTCTGAATATGCCAATCTTGACTGGTATGGACGCGAGGCACGTTTCACGGCCTGACCACATGACCCCAACACCTCGCGCTACCAGGTGCAGGGATTGTTATTAAAAAAATATATAGAAAAATGTCTATGCTGCTGTGATGTACATGTGCCGGTACGCTGTGTATTGTACGGCACCGAGCCCTTGCGTGCCTGTGCATTGTGGAGCAGTTATAGATGCCTCAAGACAAAACTTGCATGCTCGGCTATAAATACAGCACCGCGCAAGTCACTCGGAAAACGTCCTGTATCCCCACAAGGCTTCCCAGAGATCAATTGTACGAGCTGTGCGGCTGCATGTATGAGTCTCATTTAAGGGTGGGAAAACTGCCATTAAAATGAAAGGAACATATTTTTTTTTTCAGTGCATTTTGCGTGATTGCTATCTACTGCATTTGGCAAATTGACTCGGGGCACAATTTCACAAATTGGAGATGGCATCATGTAGAAGGCACCCAAGAGTCTACGATGCAGTTGACCATTTAAAAATAAAGAAATGTAAGAATGTACTATACCGGTACATTTTACTGGTATATGTTTATAAATATACATAGTATATAATCTTAAAGGTATTTGTAGACATTATTTGCAAATACAAAAACAAAAACTACTGAATTATTTTAAAATACCTTACTTGACTGTACATGTATCGGTACATACTGTATGTAAGTGAATAACAGCAAATGGTGCATAATTAAATAACCAATCTTTGTTTAATGTTAAATACCAGTATCTGTTATTTACTTGCCTTAGGTTTGTTCAAGTACAGTGTAGAGTTACAAATGTACTTCATCAGCCTATCTTGGCCCTTCTCCGATAAAATAAAACCCACTATACTGGTTTGGTCATATTTTTATCATTCGAAGCAGCAAAGTTCTCCGAAATTAAAGAATGGTGCTTGACAACTACATGTCATCTGACAAAGTTATTCTAAGATTTAGATTTTGAGCCAACTACAATATGGAAATTTTCAGAACTGTGTCTCTAAAGCCGCGTTCGCATTGGACTTTTTTTGGTAAAACCTACGGAGACTGTTGTCAACTTTAACCAAATTTTTTTTTTTTTTAATTGGTTTATTTATAAAATCACATTGCAGCCAAAAGCTGAATTACATGAAATTTACAATATTAAAAGTTACAATATTAAAACTTAGACAATCTGGAGAAAAATATACAAAAATGCACACTAGAAAAAGCAAACAGATAATCAAAGTAGATAATACTCATTTGATTAATTAAATTTGGGAGATAAACTTAAAACAGAACACAAGAACATAATTAAGGTGGACTGCGAGAGACAACAACAATATTGCACTATTTTCCATTCAGCAACCCAGTCATGTAAGGCAGAGGGCTTGTCTTGAATCTGGTAGTATTACACCTGTAAGGTTTGAATTTAGGTTGATTTCTGAGCGACATTGATGATCTGTACTCAGAGTGTGGAAACCACTCAGAAAACTGCTGAGAGGAGCAAGCTTTTGTTGAAAACACTCTACAAATTTGCTCTCGCCTTACATGAAGACGTTCCAGTTTCAGTTTTGTTAGGGATTCTTGGTAGGATGTGTGCTGTATACCGAGGATGTATCTACAGACACGCCTCTGGATCATCTCAATTTGATTACTTTGTCTCTGAGTAAGACCCGCATGCCATAATGGAACTGCGTACTCAAGTACTGGCCTGATATAACTTTTGTAAACTATTAAAAGTTCACGATCATTAAGCCCTGCACTTTTTAATTTACGCAACATGAACATTTTCTGATTTGCTTTAGTTTGTATACACTCTACTTGGGAATCCCATTTTAAATTATCCTGGATCATGACGCCAAGTAGTTTGACTTTATTGACAACCTTAAGGCATTGATCAGAAATGTTCAGGCTGGCATCGGGAATTTCTTTTTTGCCAAAGTATATTTGCAAGGCTTGGCACTTTGTAGGATTTAGTTTTAATTTATTTTGATCTGACCATTCTTGCAATGTATTTAAATGCTCTTGCATTTTACTGTTATCACCAATTGATCTGTTTTCACCAATAGTCAGGTCATCAATGTGACACTCAAGTACTGAGGTCGAATAAAGGCAAGAGGAGAACGGCTTCTTTGGATTACTGTTTATTCTGTAACAGAAGAGATATAAATAACATGTTAACTCGTCTCTGACAAAATGGGTTGTGCCAATCATCATTAACATATTTACATTAGTGAACAAGGCGATATTTACAAATAACGAATCGTAAACGAATCTAAAATGGCGGACGAAGAACTTAACACTCGCCTTTCAAAACTAAATAGAATGTTCAAAGAAAATAAATACTTTGACATCCTCCTTCAATCTCCTTACAAAGGTTACTATATAGGTAGAAGGAAGTTATATCTTAACTTTTAACCATTACTTTTAAGGATAACCATGATAAATATCATTAACATTTATTTCCCGCCAAAACTAATGTATCGCCGCCATCTTGGGAATGCACTAAAATCACGATCAATTACTCTTAAATCACACATTAACACAATTTAGTTTATAAATTGGAATATTACTTTTACGTTACTTCGTTTACTATTTTATGTAAGGAAGTTTCAGATACTGAATACAGTTAGGCCTAGCGTTCGGCACTTTGTCAAATCTGTACACAGTGCGATAAGTTTTCCGGCACGAAACACGGCTTTCTCAAACATCTTCTTACATTATATCCAAACATTGAGAAAAATATAGAAGTGAATTTACAATAAGTTTTAAATAAATGCAGAAGATAAATGTAGAAAATAAACGAAATATTTTACCTGTAACAGAAGAGATATAAATAACATGTTAACTCGTCTCTGACAAAATGGGTTGTGAAAAAATAAGACGTCACCGCTGGTGGCGACAAACATTAAAGCAAAAACATAGTTCGGCGGAATGATTTTAAAGGCCGCAATAACAAATGAAAGTAAAAAATAACGGGGGGGGGGGGGGGGGGGGCATTTTTTCTACCCGTGACATCAACATATTTCCACACTGATGGTAAGCTAACATCACTCAGAGATGGTTTTACTTCTAGAGCATCATTGATCATACATAGGAATGCAACAGGACCAACTAAAGTACCCTGTACGTGGCACTCCCCCAGTTAAGCGGATCCAGTCAGAGTAAACATTTTTGTATTTCACTCTTTGCCTCCTGTCGGTGAGGAACTCACCCACCCACTGCACAAGGCTAGGAGATACGCCTAACATCAATAGTTTTCTGATAACAATGTTGTGATCTATCAAATCAAAGGCTTTTGAAAAATCAGTCAGCACCAAGGTGCTGATGTTCCCAGATTTTTCAGCAGCAGAAACAGAGTGGTGATATATATCAATGAGACAATGTGTTGTTGATTTCCCCTTCTGATTACCATATTGTCTAGGATCAATACTAGATTGGATTGCATCATTTATCCATTTGCAAACTCTGCCTTCTGCTATCTTAGCAAGACAAGAGGTCAAAGATATTGGACGCAGCTTGCCAAGGACAGGGGGATTTTGCTTTGGAATGGGAATGACATTCGCCTCCTTCCATTGTGTGGGAACCTTACTTTGAATAATGGAGGCATTTATTATCTCTGTCACTGGTCTACTGCATTCATATGCAAATTCCTTTAATAACTTTGGTGGAACATTATCTGGCCCTCTAGCCTTTGTGGCAGATTTTTTTTTCAAATCGTGATAAATTTCCCACGGGTGGACAATGGGTGGTGGTTAAGGACTAGGAAGGTATGCAGGTAAAGCATCCAAATTCAACGGTTGGTGAGTATTTGGGAAACTAGCCAATTGAGAATTAATAATATTGGCAATTCCGACGTGGTCGGAAGACGCCACATCAGGTACATGGATCGTAGGCTCAATTTTTTTCATATTAGCTATACTCCTTATTTCCCTATGCCACCGTCCAGGGTCTAGCTTTTGCAGTCTGCGAACTTTGTTTGCATTATACCTTTGTTTAGTTTTCTTGATCTCCCTGATAATTTTGTTCCTAAATCTGATTCCTCTTTGATGATCACTCTTGGCAAAAGCTTTCTGTCTCTGATCAATGAGGTTTTTTATTTCATCAGTCATCCATGGTTTATCTTTTGGCAACGTCGCTATGAACGCTTGGCTGCCACAAGCCAGTTATCCCTGTGGTAACTTTTCTGACACCTCTTGCTTCAAACTCCGAAGCTCAAAAAGGATCGATAGGCCACGCTTTCACGGTCTGTATTCATACTGAAAATCAAAATCAAACGAGCTTTTGCCCTTTTGCTCCACGCGAGGTTTCCGTCCTCGCTGAGCTCGCCTTAGGACACCTGCGTTACCATTTGACAGATGTACCGCCCCAGTCAAACTCCCCGCCTGACGCTGTCGTCGAAGCGGGTCGCGCCCGACGCGGCCGGGCGCTTAGCGCCAGAAGACTGGGCCCGCGCGGGGCCCGCTTCCCGCCTCACCGAATAAGTAAAGAGACGACGAGAGTAGTGGTATTTCACCGTCGGCACGGGGCGAACCCGGCCTCCCACCTATCCTACACCCCCCGTGTCTCTTCACAAGGTCAGACTAGAGTCAAGCTCAACAGGGTCTTCTTTCCCCGCTGATTCTGCCAAGCCCGTTCCCTTGGCTGTGGTTTCGCTAGATAGTAGATAGGGACAGTGGGAATCTCGTTAATCCATTCATGCGCGTCACTAATTAGATGACGAGGCATTTGGCTATTAAAACTGGTAGACTTTCACGTAACAAGGCCTCGTGTAGGCCAAAGGGGGCGAGTGCAACAACTAAACCGCCGCAGCGATTGTCCCGTGATGGGGCCCCTCCAAAGGCAGCAAGGCCGAGCGGGACCATACCGTACAGCCGCATCCCGTCGAACCGAGCTGGCCTACTTTTACAGGTACGCCACATCCCCTCTAGGCAGACAAGCATGCCTCGGAAGGGGCCACCATCCCCTAACCTTATTTGCTCAGAAATCACATTGCGTCAGCGCCCCGGTTGCGGACGTCGCAATGCTCTGTTTTAAATTAAATCCAATGCGGACAGAGGGTAACATTGTCAAATTGTCTTTTTTACCCTCCGCAACAGTAAGATCTACAGGCCCAAGCTTCTAGCAGAGGATTTAACACCGTGAACTTTGACAATCACGTACGGTAACTTTTGACAATATTAAGTCCAATGCGAATGCGGCTTTAGACGCATTTATTTGGGACTTCTTTTTATTATTTTCTTCAAAATGACAGCATGCCAGAAGGAATAATTTCACAGTGAGTTTTGAACCATAAATATCTTTACAATAATTTGGTTGGTTACTTTGGATGGTTAGAAATCATAAAAACAAAAACATACTGTACATGCCCGCAAATGTACACTGTACTAATTGTGTTGGTGCTATAGTGATATACCCCTACAATGTAGTGTTTCAATGCGCTTTAAATTATTGTCCCTGTTCACCAGGAATGAGACCATTTCTTCAGCAGCTAGAGATGAGCGCATGTGGTCTCTACCTTCACAGGTACTGGTATCCATTACTCCTAGGTAGAGAGAGGCAATTGTAGCAAAGTGTCTTGCCCAAGAACACAAGCACCTGCCCAGGGTTTGAACCCACGTACATGTACATATGTTACAGGAGTCAAACACTTCACTGGACCACAGCTCCACTACACTACATCATACACAATTTATTTGTATAAAATATCTGGTGTACAGTGTACATGTACCTTCTGGGCAGCATCAAATAACAGCTTCTGGGGTTGCTGATTATGACTTATTTATGACTGTAGAAGTGTTGGCAGTTTATGCCCTTTGTGTAGTAAAGTGTGTGAGCTGAAAGTCTGTAGGAAAAAACAAAATACCAACTGGTACTAGTGCCATCCAAGTTCAAGGCTTAATTCTGGGCTATCTACATCAACAGGTCGTAAAATGATCAGAAGCAATTACTGGTATGGCCAGTACTCAGTAGGCTCTGTGATTACAAGCTTGCAGTGAATGGTGTGGTGTTTTTCAATCTATAGCCTATTTGAGGTTTTAATGATGCAGACAGAAACTGTGTAAATTTACGGTATTTGTAGGTACACATATACACGTACACAAAATCTTTTTCTTTTCGTACATGTTATTGGAGACATTCCATAGGGTTTGTGTGCTTAAAGGTGATGTACCGGTAGGATTCATTTGCAGAACTCAATTCAAAGTTTTACTACCGAATTATTAAGAAATATCTTACTTATTTGAAAGTAAATAATGATTCTAGGCATCCAGCCAAATGATTGCGCTAGATGTCCAGTAATTGTTTACGAAAAATTGAACTTCACCGGACGGCGATCGCGGACAAAACAAGAACTGACGCTGGTTGAAAACAGACGCTGGTTTAAGGCATTAATGATTGTCAAACTTTGGACTGGTCAGTTAAACTATATTTACTATAAAATACAACCCCCAATTCCGCCTATTTCTGATAATAATCTTACCTTTATGGAAAATCTCAAAACATGAAAAATGTTGTGTCCGAAAATTGGGCTAATTTTGTCAAAATCTTCTTAAAAACCCCCAATCATTTCAACCAACGACGGTTTCTTTTTTATTTCCCGGACCGGGATTATTTTAATTTGACAAACATCGACCCCAGCAGGCCCAGGCCGTCAGTCTGTGGGCAGCACACCCACACATGTCAGCTGTGAGTCGATCGCTGACTCACTCCGAGTAGCTCATGGCATGTTTATCAGTTATCCGTTTTGATTTTTGGAATTGTTTGTCGTGTATGAGATATCTTTTGGCGCGAACTGGTTAATTGTATTTTAGAAATTTTTTAAACCTATTACCGGTACAATAAATCCTATAAAAGTTTAGTTCAAAAAGAGTAAACCTGATAATTTGCCTGTTCTTATCAAAGCATGTGAATATTCCCAAAACATGTACTAGTACATGACTAGAATATTGACAATGATATTGACAAGTTTGGGACCGCCAACATAGGGCTAGATAGCTCACTTGGTACCGTAGTGTACCGGACAGTAATCCGAGGTTCAACCCCCACTTCAGTCAATCACTGTTCAAATCTAAAATTCTAATAAGTTTTGTTTCTGTTTGGTTGCTGTAGATGGCCTGAATGCCGTGACGGCACAGTGCACCTTCCGCCTCACCATGGTCACCAACGACCTCCTCTTCAGCAGCATCACCGTCCAGCTGGAGAACATGAACTCCCAGGAGTTCCTGTCCCTGAAGATCAACCGCTTCGTGGACGCCCTGTCCAACATCATCCCCACCCAGCGCTACCTGGTCTACGTCTTCAGCGTCAAGGACCATGATGTCACGGCAGGGGAGCCGCCCATCCTCAACGTCTCCTTTGCCGCCCAGCACCAGGACGGCACCTTCTTCACCTCCCAGTACCTCCAGGAGCGGGTCTACCTGATGCGGTCCACCCTCTCCGAGGTCTCCACAGCCGAGGTGCTGCCATTCGGCGACAACCTCTGCCTCTACGAGATCTGCACCGGGCAGGACTACTACCAGTGTCTCTCTCCGCTCTCCTTCTGGAGCTCGTCGGGTTTCATCGCCACGCAGACTGTCATCTTCCGTTCCATCCACCCGGAGACGCTGTACAAGTGCGACTGCCCGCCCGGGTTTACGGGCAACTATTGCACGACGGAGATCAACTACTGCTACTCCAACCCTTGCGGCCGCAACGGCCAGTGCATTCAGAAGGAGGCCGGCTATACCTGCGTGTGCAATGAAAAATTTGCAGGTGAGTGAGATTTATATCAAACTTGTGTGTGTGTACGTCTGCAAATCACCCATTACAAGACCAAAGGCCACTTGAGGTGAGGGGTACAGAGGAAAGTGTGGAAGAACCAGTCCCTCACACTAAAACAAGACGAGATATTCTGATCTCTTTGCAGCATGGATAGGCACGGGATGGGTAACTAGTCCACTATAATAAGTGCCATGATAGCCCTGGACGGGCTAAAACTATCCAAACAAAACTATCCAAACTCTATCCCAAATTTTTTTCTTAAAGGTAGGATACACCATTTGCAGACATCAAAAATATTTACTACCGAATTATTAAGAAATATATTACTCATTTGAAAATAAATAATGATTCTATGTATCCAGCAAAATGATTGCGCTAGATATCCTGTAATTATTCCGAAAAATATAATTTTATAAAGAAACATTTGCGATCGCCGGACGACGATCGCGAAAAAACTAAGATAACATAAGAATAACTGCTCGACGAAGGTTGAAATCAATTGTTGTTTTTCGTGCTTTTCTCTTTATCCATGATTGTAAAACTTTGGACGTGGTCAGTTAAACAATATTTACTATAAAATACAACTCCTAAAATCTACCCATTCATGATAATTTAAGCAATTACCAATGGTGTATCCTATATGTACCTTTAATCTTTAGCCGCACATACGGTATAGGTTTGTCAACCACAATAAGGGCTCTTCACTTTCCAACTGGATTATATGATTGATAGACAACAACAATTTTTTTATGATTCCGATGTAAACAAAATATCCAATTAAAGGTAGTATAAACCATTTGGTGTAATTTTCGAAAATGGATGGGTATAGAGGATTATAGTGAATAATGGGACGCTGACCTGTTTTAAAGTTTTGTGTTCGTACAGTCATTTCAAGGGAAAATAATGGTTCCAAAATGTTTTGTATTTGTTTTGTGTTGTCTCGTGCATGCCATTTGTTCTATGGGTCTTGCATGCGCGGGAGCGGTTGCCGGTCGTGTCATTGGATTCGGATCTATCTGTTGGGTGGCACGATTGGCGGCTGCTTCCGCGCGAGTAGGATTTCCTGTTCAATTAGTACTTGTACATTTACATTCAATTTATTTATTATTTATTATTTTATTATTTTATTATTGCTTTTTATTTTATTTTATTTTTCCCCCATTTACATGAATGTTTTATTTATTTATTTATTATTATTATTATTATTATTTTAGTTTTTTGCTATTTCTTGCCTTGTTTAATGTATTGAATTACTTTTTAAGCTTCACAGCTCATTTTATTATTTTGTATTCATTGCTCAGACGTTTTCTTTTGTTACACAACTTGCATGCATTCGGGGTGGGTGGGATGGGGGTGGTTTGATGAGGGAGGGGGATTGCAGAAAGGGTGGATTGCTTGGTAATGGGATTGTGGGACAGTATCCCTTGTTTAATGTCCTGTTTTTAAATTGCTCCGTAATATTATTTCTGTTAATATAAATATACAAATATAATTATTTTTTTCACTGTTTAGCTAAATTCATCATAGTTTTTTATACATATATATTTTTAAATACATTTAATTTTATTCTGTCACTTTTTCAAGTTAGGATCGGCAGGCTTTCGAGTCAAAGTGTTTTATTATACTTTTGTCGGTCCTGGCCAACTTGGATAAAGTTGTTTTTGTTTTGTTTTAATGTTAGTGTAATTTGGAATTGTTGTTGTTCATGTACGTTTGTACCTGTTGTTGAAGGCCGAATAAATAATAATAATAATAATAATAGATGCTGGAAACACCAAGAATAAAATGCTGTTCTTGTAGTCTGGCTTCTCGACTTCCTTCAGACGAAACAGAGCAATTTTAAGATGTCAGACAATTTTCATGTTAGAAAACCAGACTAGTTGGCTTGCACCCATAAATGTGACCGGCTCTACAAAAAGGTGTATTATGTCGCAAAAACAATAAATTGAGTTGTATACTGTACATGGTTGAAAAGCCCACAACATCAGCTTTCATTTGGTATATAATATGGAGATATGACGTGTTTACATATTGATTACTTCCTTGGAGTTTAAATTACACAACTGAGAAAACGGGCTTTGAAATAGCTGGCTCTGCTGTACTACAACAGAACTATGCACACAAAATGGTAGTTTTTTCCACTTTATTCATCAAAATTAACATTTCTTTGAATGAAACCTGAAACTGTAGGTACAGTGTATTAAAGATTTCATTCATGACAAAAAATATGAAAATCACATTTTGATGAAATGTTTACCCTCTCAACGTTGAGCGAGCCATTACACGATAGTGCACAGCGCGACTTAATACACCTTTTTGTAGAGCCGGTCACAAATTGTCGACAACCTACTGTAAATTAATAAATTGTATAAAAGTAGTCAGGTTTTTCCAAATGATTGCCGGCTGGCAATCATTGGAAATTGATACAAAATTCCACTTCTTGAAAATCTCAAAATAACCAAGTTGCTTATTAATCTGAAAAAACAAACCTACAGGCTGTCAAAAAATTCAGACAGACAACCCTCTGGCAAAAACCCGGTACAAACGCTAAATAAACAACAAATATTCACTATTATCTGCCATCCAAAATCCATTCAAAACCTATAACTCCTGAATGCATGACTGCATAGTGGTACATATATGTGATCTTTGGTTTCTTTTTTACCAAATCTGAATTGCCAGGATATAAGACTCAAGAACCTTATCACTCTGGCTGCTACCTCGGCCCCGGTTTGGGTTTCAGCCGGGCCGCGAAACTTAAGACAGTAAACATGTACATGTACATTGTATGTACATGTACGTAACCAACGCGGGACCTGTACTCCAAATTGGCTCTGGGTTGGTGACTCGCGGCTGATCTTGTCCCGATTGAACATGACCGAGGCTTCAGTAAAATGGCTCGCAGCCATTAGAACTGCTTCAGCAGACTCCTCCGGAGACGTGTCTTAAAGTTTCGTGTTTGAAATGACTTTTTGGAATTTGAACGGGGACCTTTTTTTTCCCCAAGAAATTAAAACGGCCCTTAATACACGAGACAGTCTGGTTGAGTTTGAAGTGGTGTGTTTATTGTAAGATGCATATTATTTGTAACTTGACAACATCAGTTGCGTACCGTACATGTACGGAGTACGGTACATGTACCGGTAAAGTGCTTGCATTACTATACACATGTATACTTAAGGTAGGATACACCATTGGTAATTTCTTGAATTATCATGAATGGGTGGATTTGGGGGGTTGTATTCTACATGTATAGTAAATATCGTTTAACTGACCTGTCCGAAGTTTTACAATCATGGTTGCCGAGAAAAACACGAAAATCCGCGTTTGTTTTTAACTTTTCTTTATAAAATTCTATTTTTTTGAATAATTACAGGATATCTAGCGCAATCATTTTGCTGGATGCCTAGAATCATTATTCACTTTCAGATTCAGTAAGATATTTCTTAATAATTCGGTAGTAAATATTTTTGATATCTTCAAATGGTGTATCCCACCTTTAATCACGTTAATACGTATAGGTGTACTGCTGATATGTCCCCCAGCACGGTATGAGACACAGGGACTCTCCACCTCTCATCCCTTAGTTCTCTATGGTACATTGTACCTATACAATACCTAACACACACCCCTTCAAATGTAAGAATCCTTAAAATCTTTCAGAACATCCAGGAACAAATACCGTACTAATACTAAGTACATGTTAAAGGTAGGATACACCATTGGTAATTGCTTGAATTATCAGGAATTGGTGGATTTTGAGGGGTTGTATTTTATAGTAAATATAGTTTAAAGGTAGCGGTACATAGTTTACGTACTGTACATGTAGGATAAAACTTTTGCAGATATTAAAAAATCTTACTTGTTTAAAAGTACATGAAAATAATTGTATACAAACAAATTCTCGATCGCCAGATGGCGATCGCAAGATGGCGATCGCAAAAAAAGAGAACAAAATAAGAACCCGAGTGCTGCCCATCGCCGGTCAAAAACAAACACCATTTTTCTTGCTTTTCTCAGCATCCATGATTGTAACACTTGGGACAAGTCAAATAAACGATATTTACTATAAAATACACCCCCTACCCCCCAAATCTGCCCATTCATGATAATTCAAGAAATTACCAATGGTGTATCCTACCTTTAAGTAGTACTTGTATTTTGAAAATGTTATACCTTTAAAAAGAAATGAAAATTGTACACAACTAACTTACCGGTAGATGAGCTGTTGGGGGTGGGGGGGGGGGGGGGGGGGGGGGGATTGTTCATCTCAAGAGTCTTCAAGGGAATGTTGTTGTGGGCAACGTGGGTGTTAACAAGCCCACTATCACGCCTTCTCATTTCCCATCTGAGTCCCTCATCTGGCAGGGCTGCTGGCAGTATTACGGCAGCAGTGTGCCTTTTTTTTCTGCGTGATATGGTTATGATGGGCACAAGAAAAAAGCAGGTCGATTTCAATTAGGACCTGGAAATGCCTTAAGGTTTAAAAAATAAAGGAGACATGTGGAATCGAGAGTCGGCAAGTTTCCGTCAAAATACGAAGTCCATCCTGCTCATTCCAATTATCAAAACATACATGTAGATCTCTTAACTTGCACAGAATTAATTTGGGGTATAAAGCACCATACTGTGCAAAGTAGAACATAATTTTAGATGTACGGGTAGTACATACCGGTACTACTTAATTGTACCGGTACATGTACATTGAGAAAAACAACATTGAAGTTTTTAACGGAATCATTTAAATTCTGAAAAATGTGCCTTTCCAACTTCATCAAAAAAGTCAATTTTGGACCCAAAAATCAAACGTCTTTAAGTTTTCTCAAATGCTCACATGAGGTACCCAGACTACAGAAACAAATCCCCTCAAGTTTTTAGCAGACAAACTAAGGAAATTAGGAACTAAGGAACAAAAGAAACTCCTCGATTTACACCATAAACAAATGTACGTGTACATGTGTATGTGTACCAAATACTAACAAAACAATTCTAAACAATGCTACTAATATACTTGTAGATCGTACTTCTACTGATATGCCAAAGTACATGTACATGTACACATTATTCGTGAAAAGTTTGCATGTGTCGCATCTGTCGCGAAATGTCCGCACGAATGTTGCCCAAGATTCGTGCAACATTCGTGTTGTTTTTGTCGCATGTTCTTCAGGTATGTGGGATGGCCATAATGTACATGTAGTTCGGCAACGCTATACACACGACATTCGCACACGTTGTGACAACCACGTACAAACTGCATTGTCGCGATATATTCGGAGAACAATTTCTTTGAATGTTGGACTTTGCCATTTTTTTGGCATTCGCATCCTTGTGAAAACCCACTCTTAACAGGCACCCAGTTGCCTTCCAAGAAATCGTTACATTTCTCCTTAGGTGAGATTTAAACTAGTTGTGATAAATTGCCTTACTCAGGGACACAAACTGTACTACCGGTAGTGTGTACTCTACCTAAACTTTAAGCTCTTGAGATTGATTCGAGTCCTGCACATCACAGATACCGGTAGTGTTCGAACCAGTGCAATGTTTCCCGTAATCCCACGCTAATCAATGCGCATAATATCACAATTAACCCAGATGCACTGAACCGCGATTGTGTTTATTTATTATATAGTGTTCAAATATTCACGACTCGAAATGGACTAGAGCTAGATATTTGACTAGACTACACACTATGACCCGACTTGACTTTCTTGACCTAATGACTCGATTAGACTCGAGTCACTGATTTCAAAATGACTCGACTCGGCTTGACTTGACTCAACTTGACTCAACTCACTTCTTTTAAAATGACTTGACTCACTTCTTTTAAAATGACTTTACTCACTTCTTTTAAAATGACTTGACTCGCTTCTTTTGAAATGACTTGACTCACTTCTTTTAAAATGACTTTACTCACTTCTTTTAAAATGACTCGACTCACTTCTTTTAAAATGACTCGACTCACTTCTTTTAAAATGACTCGACTCACTTCTTTTAAAATGACTCGACTCACTTCTTTTAAAATGACTCGACTCGCTTCTTTTAAAATGACTCGACTCACTTCTTTTAAAATGACTTGACTCGACTTGAGCCACAACATTTTAGGATTCGTTACAAGTCTGGCTATACATGTACCTCCACATGAGACACTTGGGACACTATGAATATAAAAAAGCCTTAATCCAATTATTTTTCTCTTCCCATTTTTTCTTGAAGGTCCAAACTGTGAGGTAGACCTCATCAAAGGCCGCTGCACGGACAACCTGTGTAAGAATGGTGGCCTGTGCAGAAACTTGTTGTTGCGCGGCTTTGAGTGCGTCTGCCAGGGGCCGGAATATGACGGGCTGCTGTGCGAGATTCGGACAAGAAACTTCCCTGAAAACTCATTCCTGATGTTCCGGTCGTTAAATAGGAGAGTTGGGTTCCAGATGTCATTAAGGTAAAGATACAGTAGAAGGCATTTCCTCTGGCAAACATGTAGGAATTTACAGTGAAATGGTACCCGCCTACACAAAATGTAAACAAGAATTTGAGGTACTGGTATGTTACAACTGATAATGTAGTAACCAACGAATAATGTATCACCAACCAATAATGTCACACAAATAGACCGATACTTTATCACTAACCGATAATGTAACAACAAATGAACAATAGTGAAATAAATGTTACTACACTCTCGGTCAATTTCTGCTATATTATCGATTAGGACCGCCTGATAATGTAATAAAAAATTGACCGATGGTGTAGTAAATTTTAATACACAATTGTTTTAATTTGTATTCATAAATACCTGGGACAGTTTAGGCATTCCTATTGGTCGAGAGCCCGTCACGTGGTCGGTATTAAACGAACGATAAAGACATGGCTGGAAGTGTTTAAAACCAGCTGGCAACAAAGCGATGTCGCATTATACTCGTCCCCAGGGCTAACTTTATTTCTAACCGTACCTCGTCTCCAATAGTAAGAGCGGGTAGTGTTGGGCACGTACAGCTCGACACCCTGGGAACGATGTTGCCAATGGCAGTAATAGTGTGGTTCATAGTAAATATGGTTTATTGCATGTATTGTGTAGAGCGACAGAGGCGGAAACATGTCATTTGACACGCACAGAATGGCGAAACACCGAAATTTACTTGCGACAATTTTTAGTGATTTTCGGGGCTTTTTTGGCTGAATTAAAAAAAATAAATAATAATGAATAGGAATAAATGTGTGTTCGGTCGGTATTAATCACTCTGTTTAATACCGCTTGGAGTCTGGGTGCTGATAATTACCCTCGCCTTCAGCTCTGGTAATTATCAGCACCCAGACTCCAAGCGGTATTGAACAGAGTGATTAAAACCTCTCGAACACAAATTTATTCCCTTATTGATTAGTGATACAGTATCAGTTAATTTGTGCGACATTACCGATCGGTGATACATTATCTGTTGGTTATTACCATTATCAGTGTCTTGGGAAGGGAGGGGAAGGGTAGATAAATAAATACTGTATGTCATGATGATGATGATGATCATGCATTTGTAAAGCGCCATCTATCTAGTTGCCTATTCCGAGGCGCTGCCAGGAACACCGGGGCAAACCCCTTCTCTTAGCGAAGAGTGTTACATTACACAACGCACGGGACCTACAGCTTTACGTCCCATCCGAAGGAAGAAGCAATAGCGGTTTAATTGCCTTGCTTAAGGACACACGTGTCGACACCGGGACTCGAACCCACGCTCTGCGGAACAGAAAACCGAGTTCTTAACCGCCCGACCACGACACTCCACTGTCATAAACGTCTTATTTAACCCTAATCCCTAGAATGATTGACCAGGAACCTTCCTCAACCCTTTAAATTCCACTTAAAAAAACCAGGTTTTTTTATGTTAACAGGGTTAACATAAGGCCTAAAAGAAGGTGTTATAGTCACCCACCGACCCAACATTTTTAAAATCCAGGGTCAGAATTAGGGGGTTGAGGAGAGGATTGTTAGCCTTTTTTCACCTATGGAAATTGCCGTTCTAGGCAAGCAAGCTCTTAATCCGATCAGTGTAGCTTGAGTAACTCCAGTCTTAATGCTCGTGACATGGGGAGATTTTGCAATTTACAGCTGGAGACGAAATGATACGTGGCCCACGGGACAAAATGATACTTGTCTGGTACCCTAATCCACTTATACGTACATGTTGCAAGTACAATCATTAACAAAAAATGCCTTAACAACCCCCCTTTTATTTTTTCAAATTTTCTCTTCAGTGGGCAACAAAGTAATTAATTACTGGGAGACTAGTTGCTTGCTTCTAAACTTTGGCACAATTTTAATCAAATGAGTTTGCGGCATCTGAATGGGCATCTGAATGGCGTTCTAAACCAAGAAATTAACAAATTCAGACAAAATGCTAACATTAGGCTAGATACTTTACATAGCTCAATTGGTAGAACACCGGTACAAAGCTCCCGACGTTGCAGGTTCGAATCCTGCACCAGTCAACTTTATTGTTTAATTGTCGAATAATTTGAAGTGGATCTGGGTAGTTTCTTTCAATGATTGCGGTTTTAGTATACCATTTGTCAGTTGTGCATTTGTATCGATTGTAGCAGCACATGTTCTCAAAATCTAATATATGGTGCTCGAAAACAAACCTGATGAAGTTTTACCTTTGTGAATGCTGTATATTCCGAGAAAATAATTAAGATTTCAATTTTGAACCAACTACTAATGGAAATTTTAAATCACAGCTTAAGACCTTTATTTTTAAAAGGCATTATTTTTAACTATACTACTTTTTAACTAATTATTTTACTTTTTTTGTGTTTTGAGATTTTTATGTAAAACGCTATTATTAGGAACAAATTATTATTATTTTATAATATTATTATTTTCCAAAATGCATTTCTGTGATGCATCTTTAGACTTTTTTTATTATTTTCTTAAACCTAGGGAGTTTAGACTAGAGTCATTATAATAACTTTACATCAAGTAAACTTTTGAACAACGATTTGGTTGGTTACTTTTTGGAAAGTTGCAAAAGGTATGTTTTCCCTCTAACCAGTTCACGCCGGGATTATGTTAACATCATCGAGCCAAGGCGCGGGATTATTTTTAACGAAACTCGATCCGAGGCGGGTTCAGGCCGATGGTACTGGGAAGCACACCCGCGCATTTCCGGCCTTGCTCGCTACTGACAGAAATTTTCGGCCTTGCTCGTGGCGTGTTTATGCGTCATCCGTTTTGAATCTGGGGAAAACTTTGCGTTTATATACGTCATCCGGCTTAAACTGATTAACCTTTAACCAGTTCGCGCCGGAATTATTTTAACATTCACCGAGCCGACGCGCAGGATTATTTATAACGAAACTCGATCCGAGGTGGGTTCGGGCCGATGGTACCGGGAAGCACACCCACGCATTTCCGGCCTTGCTCGCTACTGACAGAAATTTTCGGCCTTGCTCGTGACGTGTTTATGCGTCATCCGTTTTGAATCTAAGGAAAACTTTGCGTGCACATGTACTGTATATGTCCTATTTGGCGCGAACTGGTTAAAAGCCAATGTTCTGTCTTATTACCCTGCAGTTTTGCCACCAAGGTGGATAATGGCCTCCTGTTCTACAACGGCCGCTACAATCAGAAGCACGATTTCATCGCGCTGGAGATTGTCAACAGGCAGGTTCGATTCCTGTTCTCAGTGGGCGAGGTGACCAGTGTAGTGACCGCATCTGTCCTTGGTGGCGTTAGCAATGGGGAATGGCATAAGGTGTCGGTGGACTATCTGGAACAGGTGAGTTGGTCTCTTCCTCTATGTGTTTGTCTTCATTGTTATACTTTGTTTGTCATACTCATAGTTTTTGTCTTTGTATCTGACCTTTGTCTATTCGGGACATGCTGTATTAACCCTAACCCCTTGGTATACTTTACTAGAAAGTATCTTGAATCTGCCAAAATCCACCAATTCACTAAAAGTTGGTGTTGGTGACTGCTCAATATAGAGGTATCTTGAATCCATTTATATCTTGCGGTACTGCTATGGTAGGCTTACAATCCATTAAAATAGTTTTCAATATACGAGAGGTATCCTGTATCGGCCGAAAAACAGGATTTTGATGGATTCAGGTACCGTACAATGTACATGTACCGGTAGGTTAGGGATTTAGTGTATGTCCACGTACCACACTAAAACATAAACGAACAGGTTTTAGTACGTTGTACATGTTAAAATATGTCTACAGACAGACAGACTGCTCGTATTCAAATCAAACAGTGGAAAATCTGCCCTCTGAACTTTATGAATGGTAAACAGTTAGTTTGTCTGTTCAATGTGAGGTCACACTCTTCCAAATACATGCTCTAGATCAAACACGCTTTAATGTACACACGCAATTTACATGTTTATCCCAGCCATGAATGTTGATATCTCAAGAGAAAAATCTGAGCGAACATAAATTGAAAGGATTTCAACCTGACACTTGATACCATCTGTGCTCACTTGATCAAAATTAAAAATCCACCTATACACTCTAGTCATAGTGAGAGCACTTGATTGAAATTTAATCATTTGTTGACTCAATTTTGTTTGCAATACACGTACATGTAGTACCGGTGGCACAATGTGTAGCTCTTTATTTGTGACCTGTCACCACAAAATGAGAGTAAAGTCGCACGATGTGATTCAGAGATATGGCCATCCAAAGTCAAAATATGATGGGGTGGTCAATTTTGAGATTTTGCGTAATTTGCAAAGCCCAAGTCTACATATTCCCATTTTTTTGGTGAGATCAGATGATCGAAACCTCTTAAATTACGCGATTTTGCGTTGTGTTTGCGTAGTTAGTGTTTGGATTAAAGTCCATTAGTGGTCTAATTAACACGGTAATTAAATATGCAAATCATGTCCTCGTAAGTATCCCACGTTTTAGAAATGGATATTTTGTTGTTTATACAATAGTTTGTACATGTATGTGTGGAAAATTTCAAGAAGAAATAATGAATAGAGCATAGTCATTGCTATATGCTTAACCGAACCTTACAGTACTTGTCCTTTTTTATAATCTTTTGCATGTTTTGTTTAAGATGTTTAAAGTAAGTTTTCTCACAAATACGTTTTGTGAAACCCACGACTTTCTAGAGCGCTGTATCGCAAAACCCCCAAGTGTTATATACCATTGGAAAGCTCTCTTTCTCAAGAATTTGAAAATACCAATATCTCAATTTGTTTTAAATTTCTGACTTTACTCTTATTTTGTGGTGACAGGTCACATTTTTAGCTGCAGGTTGTAGCTCATGAAATCACTTTGTCATTGTGTTATAAGTTACAATGTAGTTAGTTTGTTAGTTAGTAACAAACACTTTCATATCCTCGATTCAGTATGAAATCACCTTGTCCCTGTACATCTAGTTACCAGTAGTAACAAACATGTATATCCTCTCTTCGGTATCTACCAACTGGGGACGTTACCAACTCGGCCCCTGCCAACTGGCACCTGCACAAAAATCAGGCACTTGACGAAATGGGTACTTTGACAACAGAATATTCTTCTGGGGATTACCTCCCACCTCTAAAGCTGTGTTCGCACTGGACTTTTGGGGAGGAAGGTTTATACTGAGAAGTAGCCGAGCTGTCATTATAATGACTCATGAGGGCGCTTTGCCTGACCTTTCTGCATTGACCCCGGTGTACTTTTTGTCCGATCGATTATTGACGCCATCATGATCGTAGACACTAGTACAGTTAGTACAACTACTCCACGCTCTTTTTTGTACTTGTTCTTTTTGCAGAATGTGATTGCGATGTGCATGCAAAGAGCGCATGCGCGGTGTCTTGTGTAGCATGAAATTGCACTAGGTGGCCTGATGTACGTTTCCCTGAGCCGCTTTTACCGACTCGCGCTGTTCGCACTGGACTTATCGTCTCGGGAAAAGTTACCGGTAAAAGTAACCACTGGACTCGGGAAAAGTAACTGAGAGGAAAACGTCTTAGGCTGTCTGCTCTGGACTTAAAGTGGGAAAAGTACCCATCGTCTCGGTAAGTTTTATCAAAAAAAGTCCAGTGCGCACAGGGCTTAAAACTTAAAACTTCTTTTTATTATCTTCTCTCTGCATGTTTCTGCATGTTTCTTCAGGCTTTTGAGCTAGGGTGATTTTGAGGAATACTTGGTTTCATTATCAGAAAGAACTAAACTCATCGGTAGAAAATTATACAGAATTGTTGTTAGATCCTGCTAGTACGGATGCCAAACCCAGTGGAATCCATTTACAGACCCACATGGCGCATAATTGTCTCCATGCCCAAATTGATCAAATCATAGAGCATGGTTTCAGTAAGAGTACCAGTACATACTGTACATTGTGTACTCGGTATCCAGCATTCATCATTTGCCCTTGAGTCAATAATATTGGATGAAGCAGAGCAGAATGTTGTGTGTTTGCACAGCACTCTGGAGCCACTGATCAAATGAGCCAAAGTAAAGGTCAGATTCCAATGCAAGCTGAGGGCATGTTCAGACGTTGGCGTAAGTTAAAGGTAGTATACACCATTGGTAATTTGTTGAATTATCAGGAATGGATGGATTTGGGGGGTTGTATTTTATAGTAAATATCGTTTAACTGACCTGTCCGAATTTTTACATTCATGGATGCCGAGAAAAGCATGAAAAACAGCGTTTGTTTTCCACCGGAGTCGAGCAGTTATTCTTATGTTATCTTTGTTTTTTCGCGCTCGCCGGACGGCGAGAATGAATTTTGGTTTATACAATTCAATTTTTTGGAACAATTACAGGATATCTAGGGCCCTTATTTTGCTGGATGCCTACAATCATTATTTACTTTTAAATAAGTAAGATATTTCTTAATAATTCGGTAGTAAATTTTTTCGATATCTGCAAATGGTGTATACTACCTTTAAGCTAATCCAAAAATACTAAGTTATTCCGTTTTTAATCCAAAACATGCTTGCGTTTAAACGAGAAAGTTACGCCATTCCCCAGACGGAAAAGTTGGTCAAGTTACGCCATCGTGGTTACGCAACGCAAACACCACTTTCTCAGCCTTCCGGTTAAAGCGCGCGCGCGCGGGAAACAAGGAAAGTGTACATGTACATATATGTACATTAGTATACAGTATATACATGTACATTAGAGCGCAAGCTTACTGCCGTTTTCCAAACTCCAGCCTCTTCGCAATATCGGCTTTATTTATGCAGTTTGGCTATGATAATGGAGCGCAGTGGACCGACTGGTTTAAGCTAGGGTTTGTAAAACGGTCTGGTAAATAAGCCGTGTACATGTACGTACACACACGGACGTGTACATGTAATTGCACGTGCGCGACAGGCCATGCGTTATCAAAATGGCGCCGATGATGATCAATGCTAAAGTCATTCTCGCGTTTTTGCTTGCCTGTATTCGGGATAAAAGGGAACGATCGTCGGATTCCTAGGCCGGAGAGTTGAATACTAAATCGTGTGCTGAAAAGGCTCAGAAGACTGAAAAACAACCGATTGCGTCAACAAGACCACGCTACCCGTTGACTTTTTTGGCAGTTTGTCAAACGAAGGCAACGGGCAATCGGATGTATTCTCGGCGCGGTGGCCATCATTGCAAAGGGTTAACAAATACATCGCCTTGTCCGTGGCCAGCTATTGAGCTAGCACGGTGTGAACCTGTTACGAAAAAGGTCAATGTGAATAAACTACCACCGGAAGTGGCAGGTCAGTTGCGTTCCAACGGCACTTCACGGCACTTCACGGCTCATCGCAGCGGGGGGAGATCGTTATCTTTCGCTCAACTTAATCTAATCGGCCACTTTTGGGAAGCGTAAGTCACGCCATTTTGGTCGCGTAACTTACGCCGCGCGGGTGGATTAGAGCGTTCCAACGGACAGATTAACTTAGTATTTTTGGATTAGATTAACTTACGCCACCGTCTGAACGTACCCTGAAGTAGTTGAAAAGGTGCCCCTACATTGTATAGCTTTGAATGTTGATTCACTGAATTCTCAGAAGTATAAATGGCTTTGATAAGAAGGATTTTGTTTGAATTTGTCCCTCTCTTCTTGACAAAAATCATTTCAATCCGAGTTGTCACTTGATACACACTGTAGTCTACTTCTCGAATACATTACCTGTAGAGCGAATTACTACATTTGCATATTTCCTAGACCGGCAGGTATAATCGCTAAGAGTTTGCCAACAGCGCCCTCCAGAGGCCACCCCATAGAGCCCGCACATGCGTGCCCCGTGAACGTCCTCTTTTCTCTTAGCGGTGGTCGCGGTAAGACGTGTTTTTCTGGGTATCCCAGTTACACTTAAATTACTGCGTTTTTCGCAAGAGAGTTCAACAAAATAAAAGGTGATATTGTAGAGTGTTGTTTTGATAAGTTACAGTATGAGACGTTTGGCGAGAGCTCCGTCTGTCATAACCGAGGGAATTTGTACTCCCTCGGGACAGCCGGGAGCCTCGGGGGTTGATGCGGGGAACGCTGCGCCGTTACTTAATTCTTCCCCCAGCCAGCACTCACAGCCACAATCGGCTGTGGGCGCTGCCAGTCCCACCGATCGGGCAGGGGAGTACCAGCTACGGTCTCCCCCCCCCGGCCATCGTCGGTGGGACGGCTAAACGTAGGGGTAGTTCCGGCAAGAGCCGCAGACGGACTCCGCTGTCGGAACCAAACCCAAGCCCGGGAAGGGGCGCGGGAATAAAAAGCCAGGGTCCATTGTCACGGTCCCGCACGCTTTACCCGCCCCGTTTCCGAGCTCGGGGCCGTCTGTTGTGACGAGCCCACGCAGCTCGGTGGGCCATAACCCCCCGCGCCCCCCCAGCTCACTGGCAGTGTACGCCACAGAGTCACGGGGTGGACAGGCCTACGGGCCCCCGGGCTTGCTAGCCGACCTCCGCCCTGTGGGGCTGGAGGCGCTGCCGCCCGGGCAGGGGTTTGGGGGTGTGGACCAGTCTTTCCGGGGGGCCCCCGGACTGCTGGCCGACCCCCAGTCTGAAGGGCCGACCACCGCATCGGGTTTCACCCGGTGTTCGGGGGTCGTGGTCCCCCAGGAGTCGTCCGATTTTTCGGAATCCTCGCGGCGGGTCCGCTCGAAACATAAGAAGGGAAAGTCTGGCCGGCGTTCCCGCCGCTCGCCTTCCTCGTCCAGCTCGAGCAGCTCTTCGGGCCGCCGGGGAAAGCGTCACCATGGCGACAACGTCTCCCGGACCGAGTTCCTTACGGCGTTCCAAACCATCTCGGCCTCACTGGCGGCCCTCTTGCCCCCCGGCAGAGGGCCGCGGTGGACGGCCCAGTGGCACCGTTGGGATACGCTGCCCAGCCGTCCATTATCGGTCACGGTTGGGTGGCTCAAGTACAAAGGGACAGCCGTGCGCCGCCGTCCCCACCGGCCCTCAGCCTGCATCCATCGATGTCCCTTGTGCCTGAGGATATGGCCCAGCCACCGGACCGTGACATGGCGCTGCCTGCCCCGCCATATATAACAGGGGCCGGCCAGCTCACCGTCTCAGGGGTCAACTCGGCCCACGCCTTCGGGGGGCTCGGCCTCAGAGGATGAGGTCGTCCAGATGCAGCGCCTTTCCATCGCGGAAACGGAGCTGCGTCTGGTCCAGCGTGACATGTGTCGCGTGCTTCAACTGCCCCTTGTGGAGCCAGCACCGAAGCCCGACCATAGGTCGTTCAAGCGGCGCACTGGGCCGGCGGTGAGCTCGGAAAATTTTTTTCCCGTCCTCCCGCTGGACCAGATGTGCGTTGAACATATGGAAAAGATCATGAAAGCAGACAAGTGGTCCGCCGTCACCCGCCGGACCAAGGACTACTACCAGTTCCCGCCGGCGGATTATGAATTTTTTTTCGCCGTGCCTACTGTCCCCGATGCGGCGAAGGACAAGCTCGCCGCTGATGCGGGTGCTGCAACAGGGAAACGCATCTTCTCAGACAAGGTCCTGAGAGAAGTTTGAGGAGACGTTGCGTAAATCTGACACCGCCTCCCGCTTCGGTATGCGCTCCACCTCGTTCCTGCTACTCCTTTCGGAGTATTTGGTCTCGAGGTTGGATGAGGAGGGAGGCGTCCCAGCTGACATGCTGCAGGCTGCTTTCCACTGCTTGGACCAGGGGTTGCGTGTGGTCCTCGACCAATTTGCACGCATCTCCGCCCTGATGACATTGGCCCGTCGCGGGAATGTGCTGGACTCATTGTTCCTGCCCTCCCCTGCGGCGCGCAGACGATTTGAAGAGCTCCCACTCGCTGGCATGGATCTCTTCGCAGGCCAGTTCGAAGAGTTGATGCAGGCCGAGGCCAAGCGTTTGAAGATGACAGAGAAAATCAATCTCAAGAAACCTTCAACCGCGAAGCCTCCCTCCCAGCCTAAGAAAGTGTCGTTCACCATCCCCCGACACAGACCTGTGAAGGCGAACAGAGGGAGTTTTCGTGGCCGTGCCGACAACCCGTCGGGTGCGCGGCCCGCCCATCCCCAGCATCAACCATTCTCTGGCCAGCAAAGACAAGCCGGTCGCGGTTTCCGTGCACCTGCCCCCCGCTATCCCGGGGGTTGGCGCAAGTGACTCTGTAGACTGGTGGCGGCCTCCCACCCTTGGACCCGTGGGGGGCCGTCTGCAAGACTTCATCGGGTCCTGGACTCGCGTCACGTCCGACCGGTGGGTGCTCGAGACTATAGATCGCGGCTACGCGCTCGAGTTCACGAGCACCCCCCCGTCGGACATGGTGGTTCGGCCTACGCCAATCCCGACCGACCCGGCTCAACGCGCGTCCCTCGAGGGGGAGATCTCCTCCCTCCTCGAAAAGGGCGCAGTGCGGGTCCTTCCCGCCCAGCGGGCGCAGTCTGGGTTTATGTCGACGTTCTTCTTGGTCCCCAAGAAGGACGCCGGCATATGGCGTCCAATTCTCAACCTCAAGCAGCTGAACAAATTCATCCGCCCCAGGCGCTTCCGGATGGAGACACTCAGAACCATCCTCGAGTCCCTCCAACCGGGAGCATGGGCGGCCAGTCTCGATCTGAAGGACGCATACTTGCATGTCCCTGTCAGATGGGAGCACTGGGAATTCCTGCGGTTCCAATACGACGGGACACGCTACGAATTCACAGTGCTCCCCTCTCGATCTCCCCTCGGGTATTCACCCGGGTGGCTCGGGCGGTCGGGGCGGCGCTGCGGAAGCAAGGGGTCTCGGTCTTTATGTACCTCGACGACTGGCTCGTGGTGGGCCAGTCGCGGCACTCAGCAGCGGGGGCGCTTCAACACACCTGGCGCCTGGCGGCCGACCTCATTTTTTTATAAATCCCGAGAAGTCGCACCCGCTGCCGACCCAGTCCCCCATCTTCTTAGGCGCGGCCCTCGATCTCCGATCGAGGCTGGCACGCCCTACAGAGGAACGCCTGCTGAATGTTCAGCAGTGCGTCTCTCTTTTTCTACCGGCCGAGACGGCCCCGGCACGGGCCTGGCTCAGGCTGCTGGGCCTGATGGCCAGCCTGGTAGATTTTGTCAGCTATTGCAGGCTGCGAATGCGGCCAATCCAGCTGCACCTACCGTAATTTCCTGCGGTAATTTCCTCCCCCCACGACCGTGCTTTTATTCCAACAATGCCGCAATGTGTCGACCCCCTTTTTCTTTCTGGCCGTTTTCTTTCATTCCGAAAATGCTGCAACAGAATTACTTAAACGTTTGGAATTCGCATTCACCCAACCTCTATTGTGTGAACGTTGAGGGTGTTTTATTATATCTTCATTTTAGATGTTTGTTTGAGAAAGTATTATAAGAATTTAACGTAATATTATCTTATTATTCAGGGTGACTGAGTGATGAGCCGACCAAGTTTCTTGAAAAGACCAACATCAAAGCCCTCAGCACCGCTCACTACTTCCCCAGTGACAAAATCGTTATCCAACCCTGAAGTCCAGTTAAAAAAATCTTCATAATTACCATTGGGTGTTGACGTTCTCTCAACACAAACTGCTTCTCAATAAATGTTGTCCCGGCCCGCTTATCTCCAACAAAGATACATTGTATTTACTTACACTAACCCTCGCCTGGCAGTTATTTAATTTATTTAAAAGGCGTTTGTCAATGTATTTCTCGAGCGAATTGATTTATTTCGCCATAATCGTTCCCCTATACGAATCTGGCGATAATTAAGGGCGCCCTCAATAAGCCCAGATATATACGGACGGCGGGCCGCGGAACAAATAAACGGCTAGCTTGTTATTGGATAAAACTAACAATAAGAGTAGTGATGTATTAAACAAATATCTTATGAACGTGATTAACAAATTATAGGTTTGAAATAAAGGAAATGAACTTTATTTAAAAACAAATCCCCTCTAAAAATCCCTTCCATATATTAAGTCAACTCTATGTTGTCTGATTACGTTGTCTGGAAAGAAACTATAATCACTGACCGACTGAACTTACCGGTACTACCGGTACTGAATTAATTTATAATCCCACGGACCAAAACATTAAACGTGGTTTTGAAACCCGATATCTGTGGGAGAGGCACGTGTATCGGCTTCCATTGTATAAACTCTGCGGTCAGGAACATCTGGTGTTTGCGATTGTTGATACATTTCGTGTCGGCTCACTCAATGGTTTTAGTTCATTGAACCTTATTTCTTTTGGAAAAAGACGCACCATTGCAGGGTCAGAAACCGCAATCACGCACAGCTAGCTTTGGCTCGATGGATAATTAAAGGTACTTTATATTTTTTCTTCATGGGACCAGCCCATGGGGTTACGGTTTAATTCATGCTTGGAATAGTGGGATCGTTCTAAGGCAACAAAATGACCCCAATCATGCACAGCGTTGGCTCGATGGATAAAGGTACTTTGGGTTTTTTCTTCATGGGACCAGCCCATGGGGTTACGGTTTAATTCATGCTTGGAATAATGGGATCGTTCTAAGGCAACAAAATGACCCCTTTCTGGCGATGTACCTACACCGGGTGGCGCCTGGTGTTCTTTTGGGTGCGTTCAAGCATGCGCCTTATTCGGCAGTGCGCCTTATCTGTTGGCGTTTGAATTTGTTTTGGGTGATTTTAGGGACCTGCGCCTTAACCGCCGTGCGGCTTTACCGCAGGAAATTACGGTACTCATGTTTTACCGGCCCAGCCGACACGACATCAGTCATCCCGTGCCAGTCACGGCCTGGCTGGTCCCTCACCTGCGGTGGTGGCTGGTCCGGGCCAACTTGATGGGGGGCAAGGCCTTTCGCAGGCCCCTCCCCATCCCTGACGGTCATGACCGATGCATCCCTTTCCGGTTGGGGGGCCACCCTCCACCCCCGCCAGGCGGCGGGCTGTTGGGGCCCCGAGCATCGCTCGTCCCATATAAACGTCCTCGAGCTGTTGGCCGTGGCCAATGCCTTGGAACAGTTTCAGTCCCTGGTATCGGGACGGGCGGTGCAGATCCGGTGCGACAACACCACGGTGGTCTCGTACATCAACCGCCAGGGGGGCACCCACTCCCCCCGGCTTTGCGCGCACACGTGGGAGCTTTTCCACTGGTGCATGCAAAACGAGGTCGACCTCTCGGCGGTGTACCTTCCCGGCGACGAGAACGTAGAGGCGGACGCCCTATCCAGGGGGTGGATCCGCCCCACGGAGTGGACCATCCGGCCGCAGATCGTTCAGTCGCTGTTCCGACTGATCGACCGGCCACATGTGGACCTGTTCGCCTCACGATTCAACCACCAGCTCCCCACCTATTGCACAAGGGCTCACGACCCGAACATATGGCGGACGGATGCCCTGTCGTTCCGGTGGGACAGGTTACTAGCGTACGTTTTTCCCCCGTTCTCGCTGGTCCCTCGGGTTCTCGCAAAGCTGGAGGAGGAGGACTGCAAAGTCCTCCTCATCGCCCCATTTTGGCCTCGTCAGCCGTGGTTCACGCGGCTGACCAGGCTGCTGGTCCACCGCCCGGTGGTCTTGCCCCGACAGGCGGATGTCCTCCTCCAGCCGGGATCGGGTTTTCTTCACCCAGCTCCTCAGGATCTACACCTGACGTGCTGGGTGTTGTCACACAATCCCTCCGCGCGGCAGGCCTTTCTGAGCGAGCTGCGTCAATCGCAGCCCGCAGTCGAAGGGCCTCCACGCGGCGGGTGTACGACAGCCGACTACGCCACTTTTTTAGATGGTGCAGACGGCGGCCTGTTCGTCCCACCGATTCATCTCTAGGGGATGTGGCCGACTTCCTTGTCTATCTATTCGAGAGCGAGCTCTCGATCGGCACGGTAAGGAATTACCGGTCCGCGATTGGAGCGGTCCACAAGGGTTTTCCCTGATGATACCTCCGTGTCGGACAACCCGGCCCTCAGCCAACTCCTGAAGGGCATGTTTGTCGCTTGACCCCCCTCGCGTCGGCTGGTACCGGCTTGGGACCTCCCTAACGTACTATCTACGCTAGCGGGGCCTCCTTTTGAGCCGATGGGCAGCTCGACCTTGCTCCATCTGTCCATCAAGGTGGCATTCCTGCTGGCGGTCGCCACGTCGCGCCGACGTAGCGAGCTCCATGCGTTGTCAACCGAGGCGGGCCACATCAGGTGGAAACCTGACGGGGTCCGCCTCATTCCCCGGGCCGGGTTCTTAGTAAAGAACCAGTCCGAGTCATTTGTTCCTCCGGACATCTTTGTCCCAGACATTAAGTCGCGATCATCTGTCGCGGAGGATCGTTTTTGGTGCCCGGTCCGGGCCCTTAAATGGTATATTAGTCGCACGGAGGCACTCCGTACGGCTCGTACCCACCTATTCGTGACTTCGACCCCGCCTCACGGGCCGGCGTCGCGGGATACGATTAGCCGTTGGCTACTTACAGCGATCCGCTCGGACGCTCGCGTCTCGCCGACGGCGCCTATTCGTGCTCACGAGATCCGGGCCGTGGCGACATCGTTCGCGTTTTTTCGCGGCATATCCCTAGGTGACATCACCCAGGCTGCCTGTTAAAAGACGCCAAACACTTTTACTGACTGCTACCTTCGGGATGTACTTCAGTCAGAGGGCAGGTTTGGAAGGGCAGTCCTGACAACGACTAGCCGGGCTCCTACCAAACGGCACGACCCACCTCAGCCGGGACCTTCCCGTCAATAGGTGTGTTTTCTCCCGTTTTTCTGCTTTGGCATGTGTATTCATTGTTATGATATACTAATTAACATTGACATGTTCTTTTTCCCCCCGTTCGCTCCGGCGGGTTTTTCGGTCGATGTTATCTCAGTCCGGTGCACGCGCACCCTTGACGGGGTCCGCGTCCCGCTTGTTTAGGGCCGTGACGGCGCCCCCGGGCGCTGCTCCATGCAGGCCCTGGGGTTTACCGTTGGCGTGCCCCTCTGTTAATTGCTGCATCTCGTAGACCCTCCACCATAATCCGGTGCGATTCTATGCAAATGTAGTAATTCGCTCTACAGGTAATGTATGAGCGCAGTAGACTCCCCCCCCCCCCCCCCCCCACAGCAGTGTGGGTGGGGTCTACTAGCGCATACTTACCTGTAGAGCGTCCCGCCCTCCTTCCCCACTATCCTCGATGACTCTGGGTGTCCGTATCCTTATGTGGCGCTCGAGAAAAGAGGACGTTCACGGGGCACGCATGGGGTGGCCTCTGGAGGGCGCTGTTGGCAAACTCTTAGCGATTATACCTGCCGGTCTAGGAAATATGCAAATGTAGTAATTCGCTCTACAGGTAAGTATGCGCTAGTAGACCCCACCCACACTGCTGTGGGGGGGGGGGGGGGGGGGGGATTTACCCGGACTGAGAGCTAGTCAAACTCGAACCAAGAAGCCTCAATTTGTCTAGAAAGTGACCCGCAGGAAATTCCTGGGTAACAATAGAGGTGGAGTGCAGACAAGTCTCGGGGGTGGGGGGGGGGGGGGGGGGGGGGGGGGGGGGTGGGGATGGCCAGCCTTAAAGGTATGATACACCATTTGCAGATATCGAAAATGTTTACGACCGAGTTATTGAAAAATACCTTACATATTTGAAAGTAAATAATGATTCTAGGCATCCAGCAAAATGATTGCGATAGATATCTTGTAATTGTAACGAAAAATTTAATTTTATTTAAAAAAAATCATGATTGCCAAACAAACAACAACAAAAACAGCTGCATGATGCCGGTTGCTTTTTTTCTCAGCATCCATGATTGTTAAATTTTGGACAGGTCAGTTAAACGATATTTACTATAAAATACAACCCCCAAATCCACCCATTCATGATAGTTCAAGCAATTATCACTGGTACATCCTAATGTACATGTACCTTTAAACTTGTTGCGAACATAGCAGAGGGGACTATCGCAAACCAAAGAAAGATCCCCGGGCTTGTGTATGAGTCACACATTTTAGAGCCACTAAGGTATTGGCTGTGAAAACCCCCCGAAGCATCCACGGTTACATTCATATTAGTGAGAAAAAAAATAAGAAAGAAACAAATAATATATTGTGAACAAACCAGAGCAATCCGAGAAGCAAATATTGCACGAATGTAAGTCTTATCTAAACAAGTGGATCTAGCGCTAGCGGAGTAAACGTCTACAAGTATACAGTACCAGACCTCTGTGGAATCGACATGAGACGACGCAAACATTTATCCATCTGGGTAATGTTTCAGATATTTTAATCTAAGTTTCCATGCTGCCGGCCATATTTTTTTTGTCCCCCCCCCCACCACCACCACCACCACCACCAACCCCCCCACCCCCCCCCCCCCCCACCACCACCAACCCCCCCACCCCCCCCCACCACCACGAACCCCCCCCCCCCACCACCACCACCCCCACCACCACCACCACCACCACCTCCCCCCCCCCACCAACAATAATGGTGGGTTTGCAGTAATCACTGGGGATACAGGTTTATCAGAGAAAACTGTTGAAAAATGACTGGGAGGCAGAACTCTCCCAAATAAACAGGAACTGCACTGTGGGTTTAGATGACTGATGAAGACTGATGATACCCCCACTGCTCAGGTATACACACCATATATTTATATTGATGATAAACAAACGTAAATTTCAAACATGATACAAACTGTTTGGGGAGGGGAGGGGGATGACTTGATCTGATCCTAGGCTCAAGAACACATAAACATGGTGAAAAATAAACAGCTTCAGACTCCCAGCTACATATGGAAAGAATCGTTTAAAAACCGATTTGTTTAATAATAGTAAAGTTGTTGCTATGGAAACTCCTAGTTTAAGAGTCGCATATTTTGGAGTATTAAAGGGAATGTACATCATTTGCATTTGCTGTAGTTTTAGAAATGAATGGATTTAGGGGGTTGGACTCGGTATGGGTGTCTGTATCCTTATGTGGCGCTCGAGAAAAGAGGACGTTCACGGGGCACGCATGTGCGGGCTCTATGGGGTGGCCTCTGGAGGGCGCTGTTGGCAAACTCTTAGCGATTATACCTGCCGGTCTAGGAAATATGCAAATGTAGTAATTCGCTCTACAGGTAAGTATGCGCTAGTAGACCCCACCCACACTGCTGTGGGGGGGGGGGGGGGGGGGGGGGTATTTACCCGGACTGAGAGCTAGTCAAACTCGAACCAAGAAGCCTCAATTTGTCTAGAAAGTGACCCGCAGGAAATTCCTGGGTAACAATAGAGGTGGAGTGCAGACAAGGTCTCGGGGGTGGGGGGGGGGGGGGGGGGGGGGGGGGGGGTGGCCAGCCTTAAAGGTATGATACACCATTTGCAGATATCGAAAATGTTTACGACCGAGTTATTGAAAAATACCTTACATATTTGAAAGTAATAATGATTCTAAGAAAGAAACAAATAATATATTGTGAACAAACCAGAGCAATCCGAGAAGCAAATATTGCACGAATGTAAGTCTTATCTGAAACAAGTGGATCTAGCGCTAGCGGAGTAAACGTCTACAAGTATACAGTACCAGACCTCTGTGGAATCGACATGAGACGACG